>JACXGJ010008249.1:0-27818 GCA_016801105.1 Esox niger | reverse complement strand
CTATAATACTACCCATCCCGCCCTAAACCAACCCGGTCTAGCCATTACTATAATACTACCCATCCCGCCCTAAACCAACACGGTCTAGTTTATACTATAATACTACCCATCCCGCCCTAAACCAACCCGGTCTAGTTTATACTATAATACTACCCATCCCGCCCTAAACCAACACGGTCTAGTTTATACTATAATACTACCCATCAATGTTAACATTGTCAGATTACACTCATTAATTTACACGTCAAAATGGATTCCTTACTACCCCAAATAATTCAAAACTTTCTAAATCATTCTGTTCATCAATTTCATGGACTGAATGACCAAAGGTTTTCTTGGATTTAGAGTTGAATTATAAAGTAACAGAATGCACTTCCATCTCCTCCATCTAGAGACAGTTACAAAACAACTAACAAAGGCAGAACAGAACAAGAAAAAGTGAAAGAAAGAGGGAGTAAGGTTAAGGGAATAGGAACTACATTGGCTTGTCTGAATTCCCCTCACATCCTCTCATCTTCACAACCCCATTCAGCAGGCAGCAGACAGGCCATGGTTGGATTTGGGTTAATAAGCAACATTCACATCCAATTGCCACTATTTACCCCTTCTAAAATACCTTCTCCTCCTCCACATCCAGAGATTTACCACGCTGACAAAAGATATACACGCCGACAGAAAGGTTATTAATAAAACATCATGGAGTCTGTGTCAGAGGGAATCTAGAAATGCCATCATTGTTACGGCAGATATACTATGGATGTTTTCCACAAATTGGTTTCACAAACATCCATAACATTTGGTGAATGAATTGCTTAAAAATGTTGCTTATATTGGTAAACGTTATTTCTACGTTATTTCTACGTTATGTCTTAATGTTATTGTTTGTCAGTAACTTAGGTGTAAGCGAGATGAACAACTCTTATGTACATAGCACCTGAGTTTATCCCAGAGATATTCTTCTAGCCAGCTAAAAATAATTTGTGCATCGGGGTACATTGCTTATCTCAGTGCCGCCCCTCAGAGAAAGTAAGTGTTCTCAAGCACGCTCTGGTCAGGCTGTGTAGACAAGAAACAAAACTGCTTGGAGAGATGTGTTTCAGAGGACATGTCAATGTGCCCCCCCCAACCCCCACCTGCCTGGAGAACATGAAACGAGGCAATAACCATGAGCAGGAATTGGACAAAAATGTAACATAATCAAACACATATTCTGTGTTTTCTGGCGATTGATCTCTTATGGAACAGTGAGGTTAGAAAAATGGGTCAACTTTGAGAACTTTTATCTAGGTTGTGGCATTTAAAGTCACTGTTGCAATGTTATGCTAATTTGAAATGGAGTTACCTAGCAGTGACATTTTAATTGGACCTTCGTAACAGCTTTAGTTGGACTGGGTTTGATGTCGAGGGCTAAATGTAGCACGTGGAGACATATGGAACTCCTCAGCCGTATAACATCTGATTGTCCCACCTGGTAGAGACAGGGAGAGTGTTGGTTTGTGTTGTGAAGCAGGGACTCATTCAAGCCTGGTGTGGGCCAGTTAGATAGGAGTGGGAATTGCTAAGCAGCAGCGTAATCCATAACATGAATAATTTCAGTCAAGCAAACGTTTCTTAGTAAGGCCCCTGACTGTTTTACTGAGAGCTAATACAGAAAAAACAACAGAGGACTGCATACTCTGAATGGAGTAACTTGCCAACTTCATTAGTGCGAGTTGTGTGTGAAACAGACAAGGCAAGGACTGACTGACAGACAACCGACTATGCTGTTAAACTGATCTCCACACTACACACAGTGCCTCTGAATATGCTATTAAAAACAACAGTTGGCAGGAGTTTTCCAGCAGACCAAATCATATCTGCCACAGCACACCCGTGACTAATACCCCACTCAGGGCGCCTGCCTGCGATTTCAGCACAGTCCTACGAAAACCATGTAAATAACTCTAAATAAATAGCATGTTTGTGTGTATATATATACACATGTGGGTGTGTGTGTGTTTGTGTGTGAGAGACTGATGCTCTCCACTTGACAGAGCTTGAGAGAATCAACAAGAAAGAAAGGGTAAAACTGCTCAAATCCAGACAGGCAAAGCTGGTAGTCATACACAAGAAGACTCAAAGCTGTGATCGCTGCAAATGCTTATGAACATGAGATTAATTGGCACACATTTCTAGAAACTGGTTTTTACTTTGTCATTATGAGATAGTGTGGAGATAGATGGCAAAAACTATAATATAATAAATGAGTCTATAACACAACAGAAATTAGTCTATCACTTTCCAGGAGGGCTATAATAATACGTATATAACTAGAGCACAACGAGGAGTCTGTTTCACCTGAAATGGTGCTTGTATTTACTTATTTTAACCAGGTTAAGCGTCTTAGCTTGTTACATTTACAGCAGTCAGGGTAAGTCTGTTTCAAAAAATGTAATCTCAGTAACATGAACATATCACTCCATCAAAAATGTACTGTCTAGGATAGAAATAGGCATACCAAAAATGAGTGCTTTGATGCTACAGCCCCATCACCTAGCAGTCCAGGGAGCATGTAACAGAGGGCACAAACTGCCTTTTTTTAAATAGCAACCGGATTTTAATGGCTACAGCGAGAAGATTAAATATGATTATGGTAGAGGGGATAAGAGCGCATCCTATAAATCAGATGATTATCCTCCTTTAGTTCTGCTGGCGATTACGGCAGGCGTCCGCAAACAAGAGGCAAAACACGGCACTGATGCAGGGCCACATATTGGTCAGTACTAGTCAGCCGACTAATAAACACAGCACAGTTCTGTGTACAAAGCTGCAGCCGGTGGATTATACGTAACACCAAACCATTAATTATTAAATTACAGCAGACAAGCACAGAATATCTTACTCGCAGTACCACAGGTCTTGAGCTAATGGACAGGGGAAAGTTCCCAGTCACACACCACCTCAGAATACAGTAAATACCCCTTAGTGTTGCTGTTGACCCAAGATCATTTGGGAGCTAAGAAATGTAAATAAGAAGTAGTGAGGCTGAGACTCCACTGGGGAGGTGTGTAGGAGGGAGAGCAGGAGAATGGCTGAACCTGTCGTAGCACCAATCAGTGATCACAGCAATTAACTACATGACAAACTGCAACCACTGCCCAATTAGGAGTCACACTCAACGGTATTTCTCCCCCTCTTCACATGTTCTTTTCTGTTTCCCCTCTGTTTTTCTTACTCATCTCAATCATTCACTCCTATCTCTCCTTAACATCCTACACCACTCCCAAAAGGAGACGGCATCACATGACCTCACTGGACCTCACCAAATTAAAAAATACTATTGGCATTTCATTTCTCACTGTCCCGAAGCTGATGGTTTGATGAACTGTTGTCCACTATAATTTAGTACGAACGTTTGGGGTCTATATTAAAAAAAAAGATTACTATTGTTATTAGCCTGTAACAATCATATGCTGGAGTCACCCCATGTCCATGGAAAGCAAGATACACCAAAATGATTTTACAGTTGTGTTTTGACCTTGAATATACTTGAAATGACAGTAATTAAAGGATTAAAGATTTTCTTCAAGCCATTTCAGCAAAACAGCTGGGCAGGTCAGTCAAAATGCTAGCTCGGGATAGGATTGTAAAGCAACTGATTACTGACAATTGTTGCAGGGACAAAGCATTGGCTCCTGCATAACTCATCAGTGACCTCATATCCACTCATTCGAATGGGACTTATGCTTGGTCACTTGGGAGTGGTGGGGGGCCCCTGAACGGCATGTGTAAAGGAATGCGAGAAAAGTAACTGCTCGCAGTTAGCTGCATCATTAAGAGACTAGATTCAAATGCGCCTCTTGGATTAGCCATCAGGTCCTGCAGAGGATAGTCACATTGCATTGCACCAATCCGGGATTTGGGGGGGTTTAGGTTCTTTGCCCGGCTGCACTCCTTGTGGAGGCTTGGGAGCTGGTAAGCTCAATCAAGGTAGGAAGTCAGTGTGAGCTCCTTCCAGCTTTTAAGAATTTTGTTGAAGACATCCTGTGAACAAGCTAGATAAAAGGAAATAGAATGGTACCAGTGTTTCAGTAAGACACAAAGTACATGGCCAAAAGAATGACACCCCTTCAATTTAGTGGATTTGGCTATTCCCGCCATACCTATTGCACACTGATCAATAAAATCCAACACGCGGCCACATTTTTATTCACAATTAAACCTTATTGAAATGCTTCAGTGTCCTGACTGTTTTTGAATACAATGTATGGGTGGTAAAGATCCCAACAAGATATAAAAGTCCAAGAGGGTCTGTTATTTCTACAAAGCATCAATGAAAACAACTACCACCCCAAACAATACTACATTCTTTCAAGTAGTAAAAGTAAGCACCAAATAGCAAAACATGAGAGTAAACAAAGAATAAGAAATGTAGGCTTGGAGGTAGAACAAGAAAATACAAATCAACAATGAGCATGTAGATAAGCACTGATTTGTTGTCCCCCGTCACAATGGTAATTTTTCAGGAATAATAGATGATAACGTCCATTTCATACATCAGTTAAGAGACCAACTTCCTTTTTAGTTGTGGATAAATTAGTAGGTATAATATATTTTTTATGCAAATGTAACACAAATGATTGTTGACTCAATCACATAACATAAGAAGATTAAAAAATCCTGCGGTGAAGAAGACTGATAGTGGCACCATTGGAAGATTTGGTCAGTTGGCATCCTTGGACTTTACAATAATACAATTTTAACCTGGCAGTAGGCATCTGCAATTTAACACAAGTTTTTAAAATGCTGACACCCTCTAACTTGGTGGATTCCGCTATTCCAGCTACATCCAGCGACAGATGAATAAAATCAAACACACTGCCATGCAATCTTCGTAGACAAACATGCAGTAGAATTTACAGAAGAGCTTAATGACTTTCAACATGGAATTGTCATAGAATGCAATCTTTCTAACAACTTTATTATATTCCTGCTATGCTGGAGCTGCCTTGATCAACGTTAAGGACTGTTGTGTAAAGGGAAAGTTTAAGGAGCAACAACAGCTCATTGCTGAAATGTATAACAAATAAAACTAATCTGTTCTCAGTTGCAACACTCAATCAAATGTATTTTACAAAACCCTTTCTACATCAGCAGAAATTGCTTTTACAGGCACTCAGCCTGATACCCCAAAGATCAAGCAACAACAGCATTGATGCACATTGTCTATAAAAAACACCCCTAGGAGGATTGAAATGTAGGAGAAAACCTAAAGAGGAACCAGACTGAGGGATGGATGGCCAGTCTTCCTATGGCTGTGTTGGGTGAAGATAGTAAGTACATGACCTTTTGGGCCAAGTCAATATTTGTGCATGTTCAGATGACAAGCAGGTCAATAAATGCATGTGGGCTGGTATTTAAAAATAATCTAATTAATCCACCAGATGGACCAGAACATGGAAAATCCGGTGGGGAGCGAGAAGTAGCAGCATGAATCATCACTATTAAAAAGTAATTTACCACCTTCAAAAGCGCAGTGTCAAAGCTATGATCAAGTCTTAAACCGGACTGGAGCATTTCATAAATATTATTAATCTTTAGGAAGGCATTGAGTTGCTGGGAAACAGCTTTTTCTAACATTCTTGAAAGGAATTCGATATCGATATTGGCCGATAATTGTTACATTTTTCTGGATGGAGATTAGATTTTTATTAGAAGAGGCTTTATTTCTGCCACGTTTAGCTAGGTACACAGTTTGTGTTCACCATAAGAAGACCAGATTGTTAACAAATGTATTAACTCTATCAATCTTGGGTTAGTCGAGGGAGTCTGGAATAGCATTAAAAAAAATGTATGGAATGTCTGAGAATTCATATTACAGCTTTTAACAATTAAAACAATTTACAATTTAATAAATTCTATGGATATGATGGTCAGTAAGATCCAGGAAATCAATTCCATGCGACAAGACATGTCTAAGTCTAAGGTATGATTGTGGCAATGTGTAGGTCCCGAAAAGTTGGACAAAACCCTGAGCCAATTACGGGTCATTGGACTTTTCCAAGTGAATATTGAAATTGCAAAATATTTGAATAGTATCTGCCATAACTACAAGGTTTGATAATAATTCTGGGAACTACTGAGTTCCAAACTGCCACTAGAAGCGTTTGCATAATAACGGTTTGTCTGGAGGTTCATGTTTCTCGTTTTCATTATCTAGGCACACCTTTGCACGGTTTGAGGCAACCAACACCATTCCTTCTGGAAGGCTTGCAGAGGAGCAGGACGACGGCACTCTGTCCCTAGCCATGGACATTGTGAGAGCTTTTCAAAGAGTGAACCCACGGAAGTCAACAGGGCCAGATAGCTTTCCAGGCCTGGTCCTCGGTGTGCCGACCCGATAGTAGAGGTATTCACCTCAACATTCAACCTCTCCCTGAAACAGTCTGCAGTCTTCACCTGCATCAAACAGACCACCATTGTCCACGTACCAAAGAAAACTTCCATCACATGCCTGAATGACTACCGCCCTGTAGCACTGACCTCCATCATCATGAAGTGCTTCAAGTGCTTACTAAGCTCAGGACCCTGGGACTCAACTCCTCCTTTTGCAATTGAATCCTGGACTTCCTGACAAGCAGATCCCAGGTGGCGAAAATGGGCAACCTCACCACCACAACACTGACCCCCCCAGGGCTGCGTACTCAGTCCCTTCCAGTGCTCCCTGTTCACGCATGATTACGTGACCACACACAGCTCCAACGTCATCCTTAAATATGCGTACAACACCTCCTTCCTGGGTATCATCTCCAACAATGAGACCGCTAACAGAGGGGAGGTTGGGGACCTGGCTACATGGTGCCAGGACATCAACCTCAATGTGTACAAGACTAAGGAGATGAGCATCAGGGAACGCACCTCTAGACTAAAAATATTTTTCCCCCTCAGACTTCTCAACCAGCAACATTGATCTACTGTATGATCATATTGATCGGATGAACATTTCAAATGCCCTGATGACTTTCTATGTACATGCGATGTACATTCGCATATTTTAATGTACCATTCATAGGCACTATTACACTTATGTTTATAATATTGAATATTATTAGTATATTGTCCATATTCTCCTTTTCTACACTTTGGAATAGCTGCTAGTTTACATTGTTATGTATATATTAGAGTTGCCCGATATTGGAAACTGACATAGCGATATGTTTTTCTGCTATATATATTGCGATATGAAAAATGTTGGCCATCAACCTGACAGTCTGTATCCTTCATTCTTCCACAGCCCCATCCTCTACAATAAAAACATATGACACTTATGAAAATGTTTATATTTCAGAACAAGTTGCAAGTTAATAATATGTTACAGTAATGGAATAGCAATAGCAACAGTAGTACAACAGAATGCGCAATTGGGCATAATTTACCAACTGCAAGATGCAGTCTGGCCAAAGCACTGCAATCTGGTCCACTTGTTCAGGGCGGCAACCTTCACCATGTTCGCAGCATTGTCTGTTATACAGACTAGACGACTCTCATCTAGGCCCCAATCAGCTAAAGCTTCTCTCATCCCAGTGGCAATGTTCTCACTTGTATGATCCTCTGGGGAAAATGCAGTTTGCAAACAACAACTTTTCAGGTGGAAGTCCTCATTTATAAAGTGTACGGTTAGACGTATGTAGGGATCCGTTGTCCGGCTGGACCACAAGTCTGTTGTTGCTGTAAAATAATCCACTTGTGACAGCTCTGTTTCAACTTGTGTCTTGCAATTCTCTTAAAGCTCTGGGATGGCAACTTGAGAAAAATAGTTGCGAGATGGCATTACACACCGCTTGTCAAGAAAACGGATCATATTTTGAAAAACATCTTTGGTAACCGTGTTAATTGGTACTATGTCTTTGGCGAGGATACATTTCTTTTCGAAACCAAATTCTCCATTTCGGCCTTTTTTGCCAGTTCCTCGCTCATCATTTCGTCACACGCAAACAGAGCCTGCATGTCAACCACGTGCAGCAACGAACTCCGTGTTTGAAATAATAATAATTCACTGTATATCCAATAACCCATAAATCGGAGTAAATTACATTATATCAGACAGACGTAATGTTAGTTTTCCATTTGAAAATATTGTAGACTGATATGTTTACCTTAGTAAATCGCACGTTCTGCGATGTGACTATTGCGGATGCATACATTGCAATCGCGATGCTGAAACTATATATTGTGCAGCCCCAGTGTATACATTTCACTTAATGCTTACTGTGTATATGCCGCATTCCAAGTCATAAGAATGTCTCTGCTCAGAACAATGCTATGTTATTTGGTGCATTTGTCTAAAAAAACTTCCAAAGAAACATTAATTCATGTGATTTCATGTTATAGTGCCAACTGAAAAGATTCTGTGACTGCATTTTTGAGGCAACAGTGTGGGGAAGGATATTTCCCATTTCAGCATGCTAACAACCCTGTACACAAAGCAATGTCTACACAGATAGATTTTTTTGTGATCAGTGTGGAAAAGCTTAACCAGCCTGCAAAGAACACAGACATCAAACTCCTTTGGGAGGTACTGGAATGCCAACTGCGAGCAAGGCCTATTAGACCAGCACGATATTCTTCTGGCTAAATGTTAGGAAATCCTTGAAGCACTGTACCAACTTGCTGTGGAAAGCCTTCACAGAATCGCAAAGGCAGTTGTACCAGAAAAGGGGAGACCAACTCCACATGAATGTACATGAATGTGGAAAATGGTCAACAAACAGGTGTCGACATACAGAACTTACAGCCACGTAGTGTTTCTCAACAATTGACTGTCCTGAGCCTGCTGATGTAATGAATACTCAGGGAAGGTCAGGATTCAAGCCAGAGCGCCGCAGGCTTTATCTGAGTACACGCCACAGGACAAGGCTGAAGTCTAGGTCAGGCAGGTGGTCTTACACAGGATTATATGGCAAAGGCACAGGTAAGGACAAGGCTACAAACAAAGTCTAGGCAGAAACTGGTCAGGACAGAATGAAGGCAATAAACAAAAGGTAATTCTAACACGCTTACTAGAGTAGTCGCAAAACAAACAATACCTCCCAAAGGATAAGGTGAACTGAACAGAACTAAATAGTGGAGCTAATAAGACACAGGTGAGTAAAAAGATGACTAGAATGCTGGTGATTGCGATCTAAGGACTGGAGTGTGTTCAGGGGAATGGGGAGCCAGGTCAAGGACCTGAGCTGGAGGCGGACATCACAGCTGAGGTATTCAGATCACTCTTGAATTTTATATTTGAGATCACAGAAATGGGGGAAACAGGAAAAAAGTGAAAAAATGTGGTGTCCCATAAATAATTTCAGGCCTTTCCTCTTCTAACGCATTGCTATAAAAATGGCAGATTCAAAGTTAGCCAAGTCAGAAATTAAATACATTTAAACAAATGTGAATTATGTCAAAGCATCTTGGGAGTGCAATGTCAGAAAATAACCCCTAAAAATGGTGCATCTCGTCGAAATGACACAAGCAAATCACAAGCCAATTACCATTTCCCCTCTAGCATATAAGTTGTACCACGTGGGGTTGTTTTTTTGTTGAAAAAAAAGCTAGTTTGGGAAAAGACTGTTTTAATGCGTCCCATAAAGGCCAGTGGTTTCAAATGACAGAAATGAAAAAAAAAAAAGTAAAACATAGATGCGACAAGGGTTTCCCGTTCACATATCGAGATAACACACTCACTCAAATTGAAATGCAGCGTTCACATATCCACCCATTGCTTTAGTAAAATAGGTCAACGGGGGATCATGGTAATGTTAAGATGTTTATATTTTTCAAATGATTGTCGATTTCCTTTTCATCTACTGCAGCAGTCCCTTGTCACTCCGATAAAAACATAAATGTTGATGCGAAAAACAAAAGAACACATAAGAATGCACAAGCATGTGATAATTATAAAATAACACCTGAAGGTTTCATGGACTTTAACTAGGGTTAGTGTTGGTATTGGTTTCCAAAAATCACATAGGTGTGTGCAGTTAATAATGTGTGCTGTGGAAAAGGCATTTGCCCTTCTTTTTGTTCATGTGACCATTTTATCTGATGGAGTAGCATGTACACAGAATCAGACTATAATCAAGCATTAAGGCCGATCAAAACTCTAATCCAGAAATGTTTCAAATGTCCTGCCTGCTGGCCCTGCCCCCTTTTTCCCCACATGCTTTTAGGACCAAATCAGACTGATATAAATCTGTTTTTTTTGGCCATGGGGTAGGGGCTTTCTGATGAGTTAATTCTGGGGGTGTTGGAACCGAATCTCATTGTTGTTCTACACAGGCCTCCAAAAACTCACAACATAAATAACCTGCACAACTCCCATCCCAACAGCACAGTCACAAACAACGGGTGTGACCGCAGCGTACAGTCATGGAGACCAGCCTTTCATTAATCGTGCCATGATTACGGTGGTTAAGGCTGAGCAGTTTGGTCAAAATAAATAAAAAGTTACAGTTGTACTAATGTATATTACATTTACTATTAAAAATAGGTTTGTTAAATATCACATTTAACAAACCAAACATTAAAAAAACATTATAGGTTTTTATGTATTGAAGTAAAATCCCAGACTTGTGTGTGCATCATGATGGATGTACAGTAGAGTTAGCCCTGGTAGTAATCATGAAATCTGGACGGCCAATGGGTTTGTTGCCAGCATGGCAACAGAAGGACTCCCAAAAGAACAGCTGCTAAGACTAGATGGGGAAGGTAGAGTTTTGGCTTTGTGCCTAGTTGGTGATCATTTATAGGCAATTTCCATTAGAAGGTACCCTTGAGAGGTTCACAGTAGCACATCACATGTGTTGTCAAATTAAAGCTCTAGATATTTTAGAAAAAAGAAGGGATGTGTGATTTGAAAAATGAAGGCATACTTGTTTTGAAAAAAGTTCATCCTGTAACTATGATTAAGGAGAGGTAGTACTGCTGAAGTTAAGACTCTAGCCAACTCTTGCCGGTTACAAATCTTTAAGATATTTTCACATTTTCTCCCTCGAGGGAGAACAATCAAAATTCACAGAAGAAAAAGGGGTACACCTGCCAATTGTGATGTATTAAGTAAGGAAAGTGTGCCATTGTGTAAAATACATTAGAGAATGACAGAAACATTTAACTGGCTACAATAGTAGTCCCAAACCACATCTGAGGCACCTGCTACTGTCCTCCATTCCACTGGCATACTGTTATGTTCAGCTCTTAATTCTGTAAAAAGCAAGACAACACCTCCCTGTCAGTCTTCTTGTCTTGTTTTGCACTTTATTATTTCCAGTTAATGTAATAACTTTACCAGCACTTACTGAACCAACCCATGAGTACCCTATCTTACTGTAAGCAGCGTCCTCAACCACGGATCCCCAACTAATGCCCATGCAGATTTAAAAGCAGTTTCATAGATCTGTTTCACAAGTTTGGATCATACAGTGAAATACACTACTGCTTTTTACTGTACTAATCTCGACTATCGTAGAGACAGTTTAACCCTAATGTGAGCGGCTGGGCTGTAGTTTTGGGTGTAATGCCCACATGTGAGTCAAAAACCAAGAATGGCCAGGGTCACTGAATCCTATTGTCCATGGAGCTATCAGCAATGATGCTGGAGCCACTGAGGAGGAGCTGGTACTAAAGAAGCACAATGGTGTTTTTTCCCCCTCTTTTAATACACAGCGCAACAGGTTTCTGGGGCTTAGACTCTACTGACACATTTACCCTGAGCATGGAGGATGTCTTTGACATTCCACACCATATGTCATTATCAGAGAAAAATGTTTCCACTCCCCAGCGGGATCGATAAAAAGTAATTTGTCAAAAAGCAAAAAAGTATTGAATCTTTGTATATACATAATGACCGGCTGGCTGGAACCACTCAGATTGTATTCACAGTGCTTTTCTTGAGTATTGATAAATACTGTGAAACCCAGAAGATATAAAAAAGAAATTATGAGTGAAAGGCCACAGTGCATGTCTGTAAGGGTGGTGGTGTGTTAGCATTGCATACTACTCTGATTCCCCGGGGAACTCTTTTACAGTCACTGAAGCTGTCTGGGGAGCAGGGAAGAGGCAAATAAACAAACACTGAATCAATAAAGGAGATAGCAATAGCCGAAGGATGACTAAGTGGGAGAGAAACAGTGAGAGGCAATGGACTCTGATGGAACATCAAGCCTTATCCTATGCACTGGATAACATGGATAATGTGTGAGGCTAATGTAGTAAGATAATGAGAGAGAGATCGGTTTTATGGGCTGATAGAAGGACAGAAGTTTAGTACAATACTGGCTTTGTAATGTGCTCTGCCTCTATTAGTAAACCCAATCCCATCCATAAAACCCATTCTGGTCCCCTGCAAAGCCTTGATAAAGTATTGAGAAGAAACAATCAGTAATAAATTCTCTGCAGCATCTTTGTGTTCTCTGAAAGGGAAATCAATTATCATTTCAATGTGCCTTCTTGATTTGGACAGCAAGCTCTCTGTAATATGTAGTCAATACACAGATCCTGGATATATCAATCGCTGTGTAACAATCAAATGAACAGAAATTAGGTATGGTTTGCTGTTGCTATTGAAACGCTTTGGAGCACTCAGTGTGAAAGGATGGCAAATATCCCAACAAGATATGACAGTCCTACTGGGTCTGTTATTATTTCCACAAAACATATATTAAAACAGTTATCACCCAAAACTATACTACATTTGTTCAAGTAGTAAAAGTATGCACCAATTAGCAAAATATGAGAGTAAACAAAGAATGACAAAGACAGATGTAGAGGCTGGACAGGAGAATAACCACAGACAATGTGCATGTAGCATTCTGTTAGCCTTTGACATATCATCCACAGGCAGCACTAACTTTCCAGGAATCCCAGAGGACAACTTTCTACTTAACGGAACTACTAACTACTTATGTCAGTTAAGAGACCAACTCCCCATTGTAAATTCATACAAGCATTATCATGTACATTATCTTTTTATTATGTTAATGTGACACGGTTGAACTACTTCTTCTCGAAGAAGTCTAATAGCGGCACTACTGGAAGTAACTAGTCTACATGTGCCTACGTACCTAAGACTTGGGGTAGTTGTCCGCCGACAATATTATTTCATTACTTCACAGGATGTTGTGCAAACGCCATGTACTGTAGCACCAGATTTGGTAAAATTTTTCATGCTTGCACTCTACAATAAATTTCAATGCAACAGAATGTTTCATTTTCAATTGATCACGTTTCAATCAATTACACAGTAAAATGTTATTGTTGATTCAAAATAAATAATTATAAAAAATGTATTGGGTGGAAATTGAAGTATTTGGTTTTAGGTATTCTATGTGTTTGTAATGTCTTCTTAATAAATAAAAACACAGATTATTGCTGTTTGCTACTTTTGTTGTGTCAGAACCCTGATAATAACAATGCAAAACTAGGGTTCCAAATAAACAATGTAGTCCGGGCCTTTCATTCGAAAATTATTGTCTTGGTCAACCTAACAATTCCCTTCTATGCAGTTTCCTGAACTGAGGTGATACCTGTGTATGCAGCATGGTAACATGAGACATTTAATTAGGTACATGGTTCTGACACCCTTAACTGAGTGGAACAACTACACACAAGAAATGTCCCTTTGCTACCAGCAAACGTGAAACACGTGACCACGAAACGGTGCTGCATATTAAAACTTCATATATAGCGGCATCAAATCAACGTGAAACCAAACACTAACGGACATTTTAACACCACAAATGCAAAAGTATAGTCAGAGAATTGATGGAAAAACGTGTCTATGCATACAGCAACAAGTGGAAAAAGCTGAGGTCATTACACTCATACAGCCTGCCTGTCTATCAATATGTGTACAGTATTTATTTGTCTACACATCATCAAAACGTAATTCGGTCACCCGCATAAATGTCAGCCTGCTTTGGTAACACACACAAGCACCTACCGTTATTATGCCCTGTTTAACCTGGTTTAACCGTTGCAAATAGGGGGGACATAAAACTTAGGCCTTACGTTTCAAGGTGATGTTGTACGAGGCTACAGTACAATAGTTTGCAACAGTAGCTGAGAATAGCTGACAGTAGTCTAAAATCATTGATATATGGCAAGATGTAGACTACCTGTCCATCGTTCAGCGGAAGTCTGTCGGGCAATAACAGTCATGATGACACCAAAACCAACACCGACGTGCACCAATTTGTTCTAATAGGTCAATGATTGGTTAACGAGTTCAACCTAAAGACAAGCCACTGTTCATAATAAAACTTAGGAAACTTACTTGTATCGAGTCGTTGTTGTTAGCCATGTTTTGTTATTCACCTAGTCTACCACAGTGGAGGAATGTCAATTCTTCTTCCATGCAGCTGAGGAACTCTTCTGGATAGTCAAATCATTTTTGACTGATCGACCATACCATTAAACCAGTTCCTATTCGTAAGCAGTTATTTTCAGTGATAGAGTAGACGAAAAAACTGCGCTCTTTAAAATGAGTGAAATCACTGTATGGAGAGTGGTCACTACGCAGGTGCTTGACAGTTTAAAAAATTGCAGTATTATCTTGTCTTGTCCATGTCGCAAAATAGCAAGTTGCTTATCCCAGTGTCTATTGTTTTCAACTTTAGCTGTTGTTGTGTAGTTTGAAGGTTGGCGTTCACTGGTTCAGCTGACATTCTACCCATGTAATTTGAGAGCATGACAGCTTCAGAAACAATTGCATCATTCCTTTCCAAACTCAGACTCTCAAAGCAATTTGACTTGCATCAAGCCATATCCTCGGTGGAGCTAACGTTCACGTAAGCGCTGACCTTATGCTTCATTTTAATCCCGGCGAAATATCAATAAACATCTCAAATTTTCTGACTTTGAGAAATGTAATGCTACCCACTCCCTTTTTGACAGCTCTTCAGTGTGCACGTAACCGACAATGAACGGTATAAAGCTGTCTGCTGCTCGTTAGCCCCTCCAGCAACCGGTAAGGCAGCACTAGCAGTCTGCGCGCGTGTGAAGTAGCGCGGGTCCTGTTGGTCATGTTGATGACAAACAATTTCGCGCTTTGTAATTTCAATTATGCAAACCTTTTAAAGCAAACTGAGTATTTCAATGGATTTCGTCATTTATATGTACCACAATGAAAAACAAGCATTTCTTACCTTTTTCAAATTAAACACCAACCGACATTGCAACATGTTATGTATATTAGTTTAGTGGCCTTTCCATGGTTGCGCCAGGGAATGCAATGATTCCTTATGAGTTCTATTGAGGAAGCAATGACTATACCTGTCTAATACATAACTACTGTACTTCAGTCTTGGAGAGACGAGCCACTGACGTTTTTCATCCTCTTCTTCAAATAAGGTTCGAGAGGATCAAACCCGCAGTGTAACATGGGAAATTTGAGACTGACTGATCCACATATAATGAATCGTTATTTATTATGCAAAGTCATTCATAGATCCTTCAGGCTGCAATAGGTTTAACCCACTCGAACACAGTCGGTGACTGATTCAAACGCGACACCCTCCAGGACTGGCTTGAAGAGCACTGATATTGTAATGTCTACTGCCCAACCTGGTCTACACCTGGTACGCACAGTGTCACTGTACATTTCGAGCAGTGGTATGTTAATGGGAACCCTATACTGCTAGTGATTCTAATTACATGATACTATGTGCTACCGGTTACTAATTACACTGGAACCTACATGCTTTATTCACATTTGTTAAGTTTATATCTAGGCAATAGCAACACTTTACGGTATCACTAAATTAGACTGCAGCAAAGCCTAGTGGCTAGTTGGCCAAACTGTACACCTAGCCTTAGAAATCCAGATCCATAAACAATGTAGACATATTAATGTGTTAATGACATGTTTGTTATCTGGTTAAGTACCAGACAGCTGAAATAATTTTTATTTTAACAGCATTACTAACATTAATATACGTAACAATGATAACATTTATCACGTAAGCAGTAACAGTGTAATGTAGCTTCAAGCACATACATTGCTTTGCATTTAGTACTATAGTCAGTGGCGTCAGACCGGGGGACAAGAGGAACTTGGCATATAGGGCCCTAACGTGTAGAAGGGCCCTCTAAAATGTTTAAACTTGAATAAAGAGAGGGGCCCTCAGAGACCACCTATGTAAAGGGCCCAGAGTTTTGTGCTTTACACCTGACTTTTGTATTCCTTTTATGAACTGTCCAACAGCCAAAGCACACTGCCTAACAACATGCAACGTTTTATTGACCTTGTCCACAACCCATCTGTTTACACAATAAGTAACATATATAGTTTCAAGGGGAACATATTACATAAATACAGTTCAGAAATGCTGCACTAAAACAGAGAAAGTTGTCATACACTGCATTACATACACGTATAAAAACATCTACCCTTTCAGGTATTATAGGGAATAGCATAACGTACCAGTCCATAGATGTGCTTGCACAATACATATATTTGCTATATTACTGTTCTGATAACACTGGATGACAGGGTAAGCTCACATTACATTAATTTGTTTTTGTTTACAATAGCTTTGTCTAATTTAACCATTAGGTGGCAGTGTTCATCTACCTCGATTTATAAGCGCAACTACACAAAACAGTAATAGCGATTATATACTAATATAAATAAAAACAATAATACTATTTACTAATATAAATAAAATATTTACTAATAGAAAACATAAATGGATACAATACCCATTGCACAGACTTACAATGACAACTTACATACTGAAGTCTATGCTAATTAATGTGGTAACTGATATTACTAATACCATATATTTCTGATTGCACATAAGAGTATAGTTATAGAAAAAATGTCTTCATTTCACATTCCGACTAAATTCTATTATTTATCCAATCAATGTGCAGCCAGAACACATATAACAAAATATAGTGCACCTGCCCTGATGTACTGTAAGGGTAAATCGAAATGCCTCAGTCTTCTCTCTGAAGTCCACTGAATTAAGCCAACCCAGGAAATTAGGTTATATGTTTGGAATGCAGCGTGAGACCACCCGCAACCTTGACCATACCCTCAGACAGCCCCTAACCACCACTGTTCGTGAAAGGAAAAGCAGAACAAGGAAGTCCTTCTTCCCTCACCCACCCTCTATTCCTGCATGATTGACAGTCCAATTCTCTGTTTTTGCATGGCCCGTTCCTGACAATAGTTTCAATGGTGCCTCACTGTTACATACACCAGTCAAGCTAGCTTAGCCCTGCACCGTACACAATTATGGTAGTTTGTCACTGCTTGCCGGCAGGCCATTTTAGATTGAGAACGCCCCTTCAACGGTGTTCTACTACAGACAAAGGATTGTGTCTATTCAAAGCAGTCCATTTCATCAAGCCAGAGAAGTAATACATTTTCATGTACAAAACAGCTTCTCTATTAAGGATATGTTCTATTTTATTCCCACTTACCTTTAATATAATTCTTTGTGAGGTCAAATATGCTAAAATATAAGTGCAATTTGTCATAGCAGTAGTAAATCTCAATGTTTCATTTTGTACAGTAATTAATCATATTTTAGTTACATCAATATTCACATTATATACATTCCAGTATTCCTATATGTAAGCCGTAAGGCATGAGTAGGATTGGTGTTTTGAACAATATGGCTAAGAGCTGTTCTTAAACAGGACCCACCACAGAGTGCCTGGACACAGCACTTAGCCGTGGTATATTAGCAATATATCACAAACCTCCTGAGATGACTTAATGCTTTTATAGAACAATTGTCAATGAACTTCAAGCAGGTAAAAGTTATTTGATGTCATACCCATGTTATATGTTCTCATGTACCATGACTGTCAGCGTTGTGTCAATGCATTCTTTGATGCATTGTACCTAAGATCAGTTCTTAGGCATAGCATATTGGCTGTATACCACACTCCCTTGAACCCATTTGCTTTATTAAAAATAGGTGGTTCAAATCCTAAATGCCAAGTGGCTGAAAGCCTTGGCATATGAGACCACAACTATGACATCACTTAAATTTCTACTGTCATAATTTCATTGGTAACCAGTTTAAAATAGCAATAAGGCACCTCAGGGATTTGTTGTTTATTGACAATATAATGTCCAGGCACTTCAAAATGCATCTTGCCAAAAAACTGTTCTCAGCCATAGTAATATATTGGCCATAAACCACACCCCCTTGTGCCTTAATAGTTTGTCTCTTTTGAAAGGTTGTATAGTTTAATCTTGCTGTTATATTACCCCATGTTGTGAATATGCAGATTTCGTGTAATCCTGTGTTTTTATGAAACCGTACGCAGCGTACAGATATGACAGTTATGAGTGGTGAGGGTCCTCTCCTGGCTTTCAGTGCTGTGTCTCCAGCTCCACCACTGTCCAGTCGCCCTGGGGGGAGCTGCACTGGCTGTCTGGAGAGTAGCTACTGACAGAGGTGACAGTGGCAGAAGGGGGGCTGAGTGGCAGCAGCAAGTTAGGCCACATGCTGCTCTCCAGGGGACTCAAGGTGCCCCCACTCCCTAGGGGCAGCAGGAGTAGAGGGGGGCAGCCCCTGTCCCCAGCCAGCAGCAGGGTCTGGTTGATGAGTTGCTGGACAATATCCACCTTCTTGCTCCAGTCCAGGTCAGTCGGAGGGCTGGGACGGGGCAAGTGCTGGCGTGACTCTGGCCAGGTCCGCTCGGAGGTCCACTTCTCCCGCTCCATCCCTCTCTCCCCCTCCCTGTTCTGCTCTTCCTCCTCCGCCTCGTCCTCGCTGGTCTCCATGGCCTCATAGATGGTGCAGAGTCCGGGGGACGGAGAGGGCGTGACCGCGGAGGGACTCCTCAGCTGCTGCTGTCTCAGCTGCTGTTTGAGCTGCTGCTCCAGCTCTAGCTGCCACTGCAGCAACTGCCGGCGGTGCCTGTGCTCCTGCTGCTGCTGCTGGAGTTGGAGCTGGAGGAGCTCCCGGCGCTGCCTCTCCAGCTGCCTCTGCTGCTCCTGCCTCAGACACTCCTCCTCCAGCCACTGCCTCTTCTGCATCTCCTGCTCCCGCCGCTGCTGCAGTTCCCGCAGCTGCTGCTGGTGCTGTTCCAGTTTGTGCAGCTGCTGGCTGGCCCCGCCTGCAGACCGGGGGGACCTGGAGGAAGAGTCAGGGGGTCTCCTGTTGCACTGCTGCTCCGCGAGATAGTGGCCATTCACGACAAGCGGAGACGGAGGGAGCTGGCTGTCATCCTCCCATAGGTTCACAGTGGGCTCATCCTGTTTATCCCCCTCTTGAAGACCCACGGGTGTCTTGCTCTGCTTCTGTGGCCATTGGTGGGATTCTTCTTTGTCCATTTTGGCACTCTTGAGCCCTCCTGCGAGACAGTCAACAGAACTTGGGATGTGCGTTAGAGACGCATGCACCAGAACCAAGTACGACAAAATCCAGGGAAGTCAGAGGAGTCAAAAGGAGTGGAGGGAAGGTGCAATGGAAAGAGGGTGCTGAGGGTTGGACGTTTTTACACACAGAGGCCCATGTCACAATCAGCTGAAATAGCAAACCAAGAGAGCTTGACTTTGATCTCTCAAGTACTCTACTATTATTTATTTGCTCTTATAAATCGTAATAAACTTTAAAGTGGTTGTATTATGGCATGTTTACATGTTGTGTAGAAGGATATTGATTAGACTGTCACATCGAACCTATGTTGGCAGGCTTCAAACTAGAACAGATAGAGGCTTGAATATATTATGGACTAATCCAATATAAGCCCCATCTAGTAGAAACATATATAGACACTTATTAACATTACATCTGGTTGATTGGAGTATGGCCACCAGCGGCCACCAATCTATGACCATGATAAGCATATGACAAGTCCTATGAACTACTTAGACTTCCAGGATTAGGGTCCATTTACGTTTATAGTTTACACTAAATAGATTTGGAAATACACTGTAAAAGGTAATGGGGATACCATTTGATGTTAACACTACACTTCTCTAAATGTTGGAGCACAGACATATCAACTACAACCATACTGTCTATAAATATTTACAAATTCAGTTTCCAAGCAGTTCACAAGTTCATGATGGGATGAGCCCACTTTATATTGAACTAAACCGGTTTCCCAAAAATTTCTATTTTCTAATGTCAGAAACTCAGAACTAAAATATTATATAATTGTTTAAGACAGGCCCACCAATGACCACGTGAAACCCATTCATAAAATTAATCTGCCCTTCCTCTATAGTTTGCCTTCTGACAAGAATCCAAATATGAATTGACATATCTGATGTCCCACTGAAAAATCCCCACAAAAAGACAAGACTTAAATAAGAATGAACATGCAAGACTTGACAAGCCAGGGACTAGTGAAAAACGTCCAAGCCAGCTACTCTGAAATTACATCCATAAGGCTTGTTTGTTTGTGATACCCACATACACCTCACTGATTTGAAAAGTGTTTTATCCCAACTCAAAAATATGCTGATCAGAAACCTGGCCAATACAAGGATACAAAACCAATTCCATTTACAATAGTTATCTACCTGAATATCAAATGCCATTTTCAAGGGAAGCCTTCCTGATCCAACACGATCACATATAGTACATACAACAGAGCCAGGAGAACCACTTGAGGTGACTATGTCTAATGAGAAATCCACTAAATCTGACATATTTTATGAAGACCAGACTGTGCAGAAGGTAAGAGAGCAGGAAGAAGGGGGTGCTATTTGACTACAGAACCAACAATCCTTTTTCCCTGTCTGGGTTGAACTGGAGCAGGCAGGACAGGGAGTTCACTCATCCTCTTCAGCGATTTAGAACACATAGGTAGGTGGGTGTGGGATTGTACCAGTATTTTTGGCACATAATGTGTTTCTGTTTTGTGGGTGTGTTTGAGTGAAGCATTCAGGAGGAAACAGGCAGGTTTGAGCAGGTGTCACATTGAAGAGGAAGAGGAGCTGTGAGTGAAACTTTCAGGACATACACGGTCACAGGAACAAGTCGTCCCTGTTGTCTGTCTGGGGAGTACCACCTACCAAGGATGTTTACAAATGAGATGTTGTTCTGTGTTGGATCCATGAGGGTCAAAGAGACACATACATGCTGGAAAACAGGGAATGGTAGAGCAGGTGGATATCCTCCTAACCAAAATTCCATTGCACATCAACACGATTTGAGATAAACTTCACTTCCTGATGTGAAGTTATTCCCATGGTGGGGACAGTGATATCAGAGGAATGTTATGTAAACACATACACCTGACCTAGACAACTGAAACATGCTAAGCTAAAGGAAAATAACAAGAAACTTGAACAATGTGCCTTGCAATGATGTTTAATGGAATTTTGAAAAACCTAGTTAGGGTGAGCCATTCATTTTTGAACATCCCTAGTGTAGAACGGTTTAATTTAATTTCAGGTACACAATTTCTTTGTTAGTACATGCAAGTTGAAATATCCAATACCCATTAAAAGCGTTTCAGTGACAAAAGCGTTTTTTTTTTCTCCAGTGAGCGTCATTCTAAACGTACAGATGCAGGGGAATGCTGGGGTCTTCACCAAACCTTGTTAGTTAGTCCTGAAGCACAAATGATCAACTATGAGATGCATGAATCATGACCACTTGAACCCAGATGCCTTAAAATACATACTCTACATGGCAACATTACTGGCCATGATCATCTATTCAGGGAGAGGCCAAATGTTGCGTACATTAAAACTCCTTGAACTTCAATCTAACACTCGCATACACACCTTAACAAAACGATAAGGGGTGAAAAGCCATGTTAAATATCTAGCCTTTATTCAATACTAAATCGGTAAAGTCTTGAAAAAGAAGAGAAATAAAAACAAAGCAGGAATATCTCTATGATGCAGGAGGAAATGGGCAGGGAGGACCGGGTTCCAACAAAAATACAAACAAGCAAGTACAAAAAAAAAGTTTTAGACATTTGTTTGGTAAAAACAGTAGGATAAATACACAGGTAGGTAGAGTCCACTCCATCCTCAACTTTTTTTTTTTCTTTTAAGAGCTTTGTCACAACAGACCAGTCAGTCAGTGCCCCCTCAGGGCTTACAGAGAATGCAGTGTTACTTAAAAAGAACATTCTAATAGAAAATGGTAGTAGCTATAGTACATAAAGGAGTTTAAGCCATACACTCACAACCAGGACCGTAATAGTAGTACGAAAGGGGGAGGCTTCACTGTTCTACAGTCTTTTTCTTTCTTCTTGTTCTTTTTTGCTACCATCATTTGCCTTCCCTTGTTTTTCTAAGCCATCTAATCCAACTTGAGAAAAATAACAAACAACGACGAGTAGGGGGGATGGGTGTGGTGGGAGAAGGTGCATTCCAGGGCAGGGACTTATACGTTACCTGCCAGAAAGCTATCAGTCTTATCACATATGGCAGAGTAGTAGGGTGGCTGGCCCTCGCTGGCCTCCCCGGCGTGCTGGCTCCCCATGTGGAGGTTATCCTCCAGGGGGTCGGCGTCCTCCAGGCCGTCAGCGCCCATCTTCCCCCCCAGCATGTAGTGGTGCTGGTCCCCAGGCTGGCCAAGAGGCAGCAGGTCTACGGGGCCCCCCAGCAGGTTCTCCGCCTGGGCGGCCGCTGCCGGGAGGGTCAACTCCTTGATGAGGCAGGGGTCCTTGGCCTCCTCTGGGAGCTGGTCTTCGTTCTCCAAGGAGAAGATGCCGGGACTTTTCCCGCAGCTCTCGGCCGTGGAGTGAGCATTGGAGTTGGATGGGGTGCAGTCGAAGCCGTAGGACGCCACTGAATTGGCAGACTGGGGTGTGCCGCCACCGCCGTCCTCCTCTCCCTCTCCGGCTGGGACCTCTGCCACCTCCTCGTCCTCCTCCAGGGCAGGCAGGATGTGGGCAGGCGGCGGACTGTCAAACTCAGCACTGTCGTCCATGGTGATCGGGGCATCCGGGTCGTTTATCTGCATCTCGCCCTCGGTGTCGCTGGCCTCGTCTCCCGAGGTGGACGGGGAGGAGGGGACGGAAGCAGGAGCAGTAGGAGGACCGGCTCCCAACACCTCATCTGCGGGGAGTGTCTCAGCCTCCTCTTCCTCCTCGTCGCCTCGCTCCAGGTGGATGCCCAGGTCCTGCTCTAGGTCGGGCTGCACTGCAGAGGGGACGGGGGTCTGCTGCTTGTCTGAGCGGGACTCCACCCCGGAGCTGCTGTCGTAGTCGCGGAGCTCCTCGGGCGTGCTTGTCTCACTGCTGCTGTGGGCGACCAGAGCGTTGCCGCTCAGGGTGCTGGACTGGGACATGCCCACAGCAGGTGGGGCTGTGGGGGCAGCAGCCTCCATGGGGGCAGAGCTCTTGACCTCATCAGACTGGGGCATCAGGGAGGGGGCGCTGAGATCCAGCCATGCCTGGGCGGGGGACTGGGTGGGCGTCTCAGGGTCGACAGCCCCGTGGTCAGATAGGGGGCTGGAGGCGACGTGGGTGGAGGAGAGGGCGGGCTGGGCCCAGGGGTCAGTAAAGGGGTTGGTCTGACCCCAGGCTGAGGAGGGCGGAATGGGTGGCTGAGAGTAGGAGCGGTTCAGGTTATCCAAGCGTTCTTCCTCTGTGAAGTCATCCTCATCTGCGTTTCCGCAGCTTTCCAAGCCACTCTCTGTCACCCCTTCACTGGGCATCTCCTCATCTTCATCATCCTCATCTTCATGCTCTGGATGAGACACTTTCTGGTGGTCCTCTGCACGCTCTGAGCTCAGGTCCATGTCATCCACATCAACTCGCTCATCTTCCTCCTCATCATCTTCCTCCTCCTCGTTGGCCAAGGTCTCCACATTGGGGGAGCCCATGAAGCCCCCGTCACCCTCCGAGCCCCTGAGGCTGGAATCCACCAAGGCGTCAGAGCTCAGGGTTCCCTCCAGAAGGCCCGTATGCTGGGTGCTGCTCATCTCCGAAGCCCCCTGCAGGCGGCTGCTTATACTGCTCACATCCTCAGAGTCCATCCCTGACAGGTCTTCACCATGCCAGCCAGCAGCACCATCAAATCCAGCAGGTCTGGCCTCCTCCGAAGAGGTCATGTCAAACAGTGAAGACGGCTTGCCCAGCTGCCGCTCCTCTTCCTCCTCATCTTCCTGCTCATCATCTTCGTTGATCTCTTCATCGGCCTTCTCTACTGCCTCCTCCTGGTCCTGAGAGGGGGAGACCAGGACCTCTGAAGTGAAGTCATCAGTGGGCTGAGACATCCTGCCGAACACAGGAGGAGCTGCAGATGAATGCAAGAGAATGTCCTGCAGCTCGTCTGGCTGGAACATCTCTTCTTCCTGCACCGGGCTCTGTGGAGCCATGTCAGAATGGCTCTGGACCAAGGGGCCTGGTTCCATTTGCATGTCTACCAGAGCTGAGACGTTCTCGGGTTCCCGGACCGGAGACATGGATTTGGATGCTGGAGCTGCTGCCGATGAAGGCGTGAGGTCTTCATGCAGCTCGTCTGACTGGAACATCACCTCCTCCTGCACCGGGCTCTGTGCAGACAATGGAGATTGGCTATGGTCCAAGGAATCTGGCTGGCCTTGCATGTCTAACATGGCAGAGAAGTTCTGTGGTTCCGCAACTGGGGACATGGGTCTAAATGCAGGATGTGCTGCAGATAAGTGCACGTGATCATCGTCAAACTCATCTGACTGGAACATCTCCTCCTCCTGGACTGGGCTCTGTGGAGCAAACGCCGACTGGCTTTGGACCAGAGTGTCTGGCTGGACATGCATGTCTAACACGGGAGAGATGCTCTGGGGTTCTGTGACTGGCGACAAAGGTTTAAATTCATCATGTGCTGCAGATAAAGGCTTATGATCTTCCTCAAACTCATCTGACTGGAACATCTCCTCCTCCTGGACTGGGCTCTGTGGAGCAAACGCCGACTGGCTTTGGACCAAGTCGTCTGGCTGGACATGCATGTCTAACACGGGAGAGATGAACTGGGGTTCTGTGACTGGCGACAAAGGTTTAAATTCATCATGTGCTGCAGATAAAGGCTTATCATCTTCCTCAAACTCATCTGACTGGAACATCACCACCTCCTGGACCGGGCTCTGTGGACCAATAGCCGACTGACTCTGGACCCATGGGTCTGGCTGAACATACATGTCTAACACAGGAGAGGCGTTCTGGGGTTCTGTGACTGGGGACACGGGTCTAAATTCCTCATCTGCTGCAGCTGAAGGCTTATGATCTTCTTCAAACTCATCTGACTGGAACATCTCCTCCTCCTGGACCGGGCTCTGTGGAGCAATAGCCGACTGACTCTGGACCAAGTCGTCTGGCTGGACATGCATGTCTAACACAGGAGAGTCGTTCTGAGGATCTGTGATTGGGGAGACAGGTTTAAATTCATCATGTGCAGCAGATGAAGACAGGTGATCTTCCTCAATCTCTTCTGATTGGAACATCACCTCCTCCTGGACCGGGCTCTGAGGAGCCACAGCAGATTGGCTTTGGACCAAAAGGTCCGGCTGGATGTGCATGTCTAACGTGGGAGAAACGCTTTGGGCTTCCCTGACTGGAGAAATGGGCCCGGTGGGGGAGCACGGAGGTGACATCACCGTGGTTCCCAGGTAAGATACCGTGTCTGTCGGCTCTTCCAGGTGGACATGCTCCAGCTGAGCTGCCACCCAGGGGACAGAGGCCTCTGGGACTGCTTCTGGCTGGCTGGCCTGAAGTGGGCCGATCTCCTTCTCTGGGGGCGCACTAACCGCCGGTTCTTCTGAGACCGCCATGGAGATCACAGCAGCCGAGGCAGCAGCCGCTATGGCAGCAGCGGCCACGGCGGCAACGGCAGCATGGTCCTTGTCATCATCCTCTTTGGCCGTGGGATCCGATGTGGGCTTGGGGCCACGCTTCACTGCCATGGGGGTGCTGCTTCCAACAGTCTTCTTAGGGGTGGAAGCCTTCCCTGCTGGCTTGGTGCTGGGGGCCTTGGGGCTGGCACTGACATCCTTTGAAGGTGTAGGCTTGCTTAGAGCCTTCTTAGCGTCTGCGGCCTTGCTGCTGGCGGCCGGTTTCTTGGGGGTCGAGTCTTGCTTGGATGCGGAGGCTGATTTGGGGGTTTCGGGTTTGGTTGCCTTGGCAGTTGAGGGGCGAGTGAGAGGAGATGCTGTAGGCTTCTTGGCGGCAGCAGGTTTGTTAGAATCTAGATGGAACACAATACAAGCAGATGTTTGTTAGTAAGGAAAGGACAAGGGTGGAACCTGATTTATGGCATACATGAATTGTCAAATCTTTACATATTGAACAACATGTTATTCTTGTAATGAAAAGGTTGGAAAAAAACGATACTGATGTGCCCTGGTACCTTTCTTAATGGGAGTTGTTGTTTTTGAGGGCTGCGATGTTGGGGCCCGTCCAGTAGAGGGCGTTGTAGAGCTGGCTTTGGCAGAGGCTGGTCTTGGGGTGGTGGTCTTATTCGTGGGGGTGGCAGGCTTGGGTGTGGGTGTGGATGTGGAGCTCTTGGCTGTGCTGGCGGTGGCTGGTCTGGCTGCAGCGGAAGCGGGGCGAGATCCTGCAGCCCCAGTGGCAGGCCTAAGGAGAACAGAAGGGGGGTGGGGTCAAAATCACTTAGAACAGCTTTCAGACCAGGGGGACATCTATCAAATGCAGTGGAGCATTCTTTTCTGGAGTGATGAGGTACAATATATGTTATCTAACTACAATATGTGAATGTAGGGCATTCACATGGATTTGAAATATCCACATTTTCGTAAGTCAGTCGCAATTAAGTGGAGCACTGAGCTACGGACATTCTATGCTTTCATAAGGAACGAAAATGTCTACATCAGACCGTTTTTGATTGCCCGTTGATCATCAAATCAGTCACCACCATTATTATTTATAACTTACATATCTCACACACAATTTATAATGTATGGGGGCCTCAAAAAATACCCTGCCCTAGGCCACATATCACAGATAAGTGGAGACAGGGAGCAAGAGGCCCTTACAAATGTGTCCTGCAGTCATTGTGTAAGTCACTTCCACAGGCATCCCAGAAAACAGCTCAGACCCAGAGAGGAGGTAAACCACCAGAGGACGTAAAGGGAGTCCATTTTGCTCTCTCACCATTCCATTCCCTCATCCATTCCCTCGTCATCTCTTCCTGTCAGTCCCCAGAGCGGCTGGCCCTGACACGACACACCAACGCACAGTAACACACCCTGTCACCCAGGACACAGTCACCCAGGACACACCCTCCCAGGCGCTGTCCACATCAACACAACCTCGAGGCGCCTGAAGCATTGCCAGCCTAGGAGATGAGTCACGCCACACACACACAGTGCCCTCATTTCCGAGCCCACACCTAACAAGATCCTTAATCCTACCAAAGGCTGGCCCAGCCAGACTCTCCTGGCATGAGGGCCCCACACACAGAGCCTGACGGGCCCCTCAGCACAAGACTGATGTGGGAGCTGCTAGGCAAAGTAACCTACATCAGTGGTTCCCAAACAGGGGCACTAGGACCCCTGGGGGTACGTGGCCTCTCCTAAGGGGTACTCAAAAACACTCATGACACCATAGGCTTACTAGTGAAATTAACATGAGGGGGTACTTCAGGAGAACTCCAAGCAGTGCAAAATCATTTTGGGGGTACAGTAACTGCAAAAGGTTGGGAGCCACTGACCTACATCCAGTGACAGGTCAGATCCCATTAGCCTATGCTGCACTGAGCCGCAACGCAGGCTCCACATGAAAAAACAGAGTAGGCATTGTGGGGGGGGGGGGGGGGGGGGCACGTTCATCTTTCATTTAAAGAGGAGCTCAAAATAACTTGGTATGGCTGCTGGAACTACGGATGGGAGTTTGAAAGCATATATATCTATTGTGGATACGTGCAA
>JACXGJ010008248.1:0-27827 GCA_016801105.1 Esox niger | reverse complement strand
TGTGTGATTTCTGTAGTTTTGTTTCTTTTAATATGTTACACAGCTTAGTCAACTTTCAATATTGTAAATGAATCATGCCTTGTTTTTGATCACTTACAATCCTTTGCAGGATAATCATACTATTTAACGCAATGCCGCAATTTCCTCAATGTTGCTTAACGTAAGGCAAATGTTCTTTCTTCCTTTTCAGGAAGCGGGTAAGTTTGGCTCTGTTCACCTACATTAACCTTGCTCGCCAAAAAGGCAAGTTGGAAGGCACCTCTAAAAGAAGCATGTTCCGAAGTCTGTGATGTTTGTCATCACATGGTGAACAAAATGGATGAAATACAACTGAGAATCATCTCACACAGTTGGATTATGGATTGCAGCATCATGATTTTCACAGAAATGTGGCTTAACAACAACATGCCCGTCAACATAATTGAGCCGGATGGCCGCGCAATCTTGAGAGCAGATAGGAGTGAAATGAACTGCGGTAAGACAAGTGGTGATCTGTGCATTTATGTAAACAATACATGGTGTACAAACACTAATTTACCCGGGAGTCAATGCTCAACCAATCTTGAATATCTGATGATTAGTTGTAGGCCTTTTTACTAGCCTCTGGAGTTTACATCTATTGTTGTTATGGCGGTCTACATATACACGGATGCTAATGCTAAGCTAGCAATGAAAGAACTGCAGGCTGTCATTAGCAAACAGCTGACAGAACACCTAGATGGGGTTTGGGGATTGCAGGGGACTTCAATCATGCAAATATTTGGTGGAATTTTCCCAAAATGTCTCCTGACTTACCAGAGGAGACAATACACTGCACCACATATACACAAACATTCCAGAGACTAACAAAGACATCCCCCTCCCCCTCCCCCAGACATCCCCCTCCCCCAGAGTCAATCTGACTATCCATCACTATTCCTACTACCCAAGTATTTACCCCTCAATAAGTGTGTGAAACCATCCGTGAGGACAGTCAAAGTGTGGCCAGAAGGGTCACACTCACTTCTAGAGCACTAGTTTCAACACACTGGTCTGGCGTCTGTTTGCCACTCAAACCATCCTTGACTCCCATGCGGACATTGAAACATATACTTCCTCTGTTCTGGATTACATCAACACCTGCACCAACAATGTCACCATCTATAAATCTTCCCCAACCAGGAGTCGTGGATGAACTGAGAGGTTCATCCACGACTCCTGGTTGGGGAAGACTGCACCGACTGCTACCCCTGCCTGAGCCTGGTCTGTTCGTTCCACGACATCCCGGCTGTTACACAAGTCCAACACACTGCCACCATCATAAATTAGATTTAGTCCTGTCACGAGAAATAGATATTTTAGATCTAATATATTTTCCCGATAATCCTGGAATATATCTTATTACATTTAGCGTTAAAACAAGAAACCCACTTGCACCCCAAACAATGACTTTCAAAAACATTAATATAAATTCTCGGACTACAAATAGATTTCTTGATATACTTCTAGGCTTGCCCATTGTTGACAGAGTAAAAAAATTTGCAAAAGATCTAAACGAGGATTTAAACTCAACACTGCAAAAGAAATACGCAACAAGAAACTCACTCCCTGGTACACAGACAATACTAGAGCACTCAAGCAAGCCTCCAGAAAATTTTTGCAAAAGTGGCACTCCACCAAGTTGGAAGTATTCAGACTAGCTTGTAAAGACAGTACACTACAATACCAAAAAGCACTCACATTTGCTTGATCAGCTAATTTCTCCAAGCTGATTGAGGTGAACAAAAAAGCAATTCTCAAATAGTGAAGTAGGTTTTCACTTCAGCAGTAATAAATACATGAAACTCTTTGATGAATAGATAGTCTCCATTAGATAACAAATAACTGACTGCTCCCCAAAATTACAATTGTCATGACAATAACATGAACCTCCCCGACCTGGTACCAATGGGGACACTTGAATTTTTTATCATGTGTCACTCGACACAGGATAAATTAGTAATGAGTTCTAAACCCACAAAATGCCAACTAGACTCGACTCCTATGCTAGGTTAGCCAATGTTGAACATAATATATTGCTCCGTATTGTAGAATCTGAGCATTAATAATTACAATATGAATGTACATTTCATTGGAAGTGAATGTACTTAGATAATGTGAACAACAGAAAACTCTCGGGTAAGATTATCTCTGTAGGTTGTGCTCGGATAACCACATTGACCATTTGGCATGGGGGTTACGGTCTTGGAAACCTGATCTTTGCTAGGTAAACATGCACTTCAATGTATATATCAGCTTGTTATCAACATTAGTGAGAAGAGATTGAGTGAGATGAGCTTGAGGTTGTGTAAGGAAGACCAGGTCCGTAACCTTATGAACAAGACTATCTAATGCTGGAATATACAAATGAATTACTCTCGCTTGACAACCGGTATGCCATAATTATTTCAACTACTATACGAAACGGCTGAACAGCATGCTGCCGCTCTTGGATTGACAAGTTTTCACAATTCTACTGAACTTCAATTTGTGAGCTAAGGGGCTCAATTTGCAATCGCGAGGAAGAAGTAGTTTTTCCCGGTTACTGGTTGCTGAAAACAACTAAACAGTGAGTCATGAAACTACGCCATATGATGAACTGTGAAGATTTCAAAAGCGTTGACTAGACAGCAGTTTTTATCGCGTGGAATCTGTCTCCTTTTAGTGGGGCGTTGACCGGTGTGTTTCAGTGCCGAACAGTAGTTCATGTGGCCATAGTGTGATGACAATGTACAGTATTTTCCTTTTGAGGATTAGAGTGCAAGATGGAGTCTCTCTTATGGGTTCCTGGAATAATGGACGATACTAGGTATTGATGTGAGTTTTCATAATCATTGATTCAGAGTTCTTAAATGTTTATTTCCTAGAATGTATCGTACCTAACCATTGACTTAAGGTGGAACTTATCAAGGAAACCTGATCACCAAGCTTATTTAATTAATAATTACATGCACTTTGATGGTATATAGCATGTTTTAATAGGCATTTGAAATAAACTGTTTTGTTGTGCTTTGTCATGTTCACTATGAATTTATGAGTCAAACTTATTTATTGTGTTGATGAGTATGTTTAAAACCGTAAGGCCTCATAGGGGGTCTCACAACAACGTAGGTTGGCTTTAACAGGCCCAACGCCTGGTAACCATCTGTTGTGTGCTGAGCTGTTCGCTAGTCCACGCGGGTACATCTGAATCAAGTGATGAATTGGAAATTGGTACAATGATTTTTAATCTGTTAAAATAGCCTCATGGTTGTCTTACGAAATGTAAAAATATTGTGTTTTCTCTCTCCTTATATATTGTATAAGTGGTAAAATGAAGAATCCACATAGTGATATTTCTACTGTTAAGGAGACACGCTGTGTCCCATGAATTTGAATTCAATATAGTTATAGCCTAAAAAAGAGGGTAATACAGCTAAAGTGAGTTTACTCCCCACAAATAAATGTATTTTAAATGCTATGAGTTTGGTTAAATAATATAGTTTCTCTTATTTGTATTTACCAATGATAACTGGGATAATAATTGTGTTTTGAAACCAATGCCTGATACTCGTTGATGGAGTTTAAATTCTGAAAATGGTAAATTGTCGAATGTACATAGATTTAAGTGTTTGAGGTCTACATTGAGTGTCCTTTGGATTACTTACTGTACCTTGATTTGGGTGACGTCATACATCTGTTTCTGTCTACATCGCCATTCTTAAGAGTTTTCTTAATTTCCACCATAATGTTGACTTGCTGAGGGGATAATGATAAGCACATTTTTTAAGAGCAAAAAAGATTAGCAAAAATATTAGATAGGTTGGACACAAAATCTAAAACTTCAGTTAACGAACGATGTTGGCTAAATTGAAAAGAGACTGAGGACCATGAAAGATTTTTTATGTGTTGGCATTTCAATTTCATATACTTTGAACAAAATATTTAAATGGCTCACCATATGTGGGGTAAGCTTAGGGCTTCAGAAAGGGGGGCAGAATCAGGAAGGGGGGCAGACCCACTTGGGATGGCCCCTACCAATCTTACCCATTATATCAGAGTGGCCTATTACTAAGGGTTGTATTTGAGTGTCCAGACTGGTAATTTTACCAAAACAAGCTTATTCAGTTTTGGGATTATCGAGCATTAAGTGAACGCTAAATATCTTTCCCTCTCAATAGGTTTAATGTTGAAATGTATGGTTTTGAAACGAAATGAAGTGAGGGTAGAAACCTAAAATCTTCCCCCATTTTTGACGATAGAACGATCAATAGAACCACAGATGTGGTCAAAAAAATGCATTAAAGTTATGATTTAGGGTTTGGCTGACTGCCACTATTTGGACTAAAAATGAATCTAAGTTTGTGAATTCCCTAAAATGGAGGTTAATCAAGACACTGTTTGTATGCCATGAGGTAGTTTGGCCCTTGTCCTGTAAAAATGCAAAATGTATGTGCTGTAGCTTAGTTGTGCAGCTTATCACCTAGAGGGCAAACAATTTGTTTGTCAGGCATGTGCCAAGAAACTAAAAGATATTATAAATGCATGATAGCCATTTTCACAGACCTGTGTGATGGTACTGTGGTAAAGTCAAATTTGAGAGCTTTTTAGCTATGTTAGACTAATTTGTTAATAGGTTATATGATTTATAATTCCTTTGTACAAGCAACCATGTTGCACATTGATGTCTTTGATGCTGTTAGTGAATGTTCATGTTTTTTAACATGTTCACTTTGTTTTGATGAATATACAGGATGCATCGCCTTATCGAATGGATTATAGACCCATCCCTACTACCAATTCTTTATATTTCATGTCCATCCTGAAACGAAGGCCAGTGCGGGTTCAGGATGGCGCCTCCTGTGGCCGTATTTGTCATTGTTCTGCATTCACTCATGGTGTCACTTCCCAATGACTTAATGAAGTGAGGGCAGGGGGGATGAATCATATGATAAATTATTATAATTTGATAGAGTTGAGCTTTGGGTTCAAGGCAAATCAAATTGGAGTTAAACAAAAACGTTTTTTCTGTCTGCATAGTTATAACGGAGCATTGGCGTCTGTTAGGTTTTGCATTTTCCATTTACAGGATGTTTTTAATTGGTTTATTTGGAAATTGTTTTGTTTGATGTAATGTCTAACATTTTAATGATTGAATAGAATAGATCTTACCATTTCTGATTTGGCTAAGCAAAGTCAAATCTGACAATCTTATTCAACTGCTAGCTGCTATTGGGCATTAATACAGCACAAGGAACCAATCAACCGAGCAAGTTCTGGATGGAAAAGCAACTTTGACGTAGACTTTTATAGAAACTTGTCTGAATTGGGTGTACGCTTCACCCTCATGATGGAACTTCTGAGAACTAAAAGTTTTCAGGACTGATCTACTGTCTTCATTGTTGGGAGTTGACAGAACCATACCCAGTGGATGAAAGTCTGATTGACTGTTGAACAACACTAATCGTTGTTTTGCAGTTATGCTTTAAACAGATCAGGACATCATAACTCCTTTCTGATGATGCATCACATCACTGACTGGACACAGACAACTGAGTGTGTTAGTACCAGCAACATGTTCAAGCAGGATTTCTACATCCACACAGGTCGAATCTGTTCCAAATCTTTCTGACCACTCACATGGCAGAACGATGCCAGGGTCAGAACACCTGGCTTCAAATTCCATTTCTAGATGAATCATCGACAGCAAGATGAGAAGAGAATCCACCTGAGTCCTGAAGAACTTCACATACTGCAGGTCAGAGTACCAAGGGCCATTTGACTGGACAGTTCACATGGTCCCAATGCAGTGGAAGACACAGTTGTGGTGTTAATCTTGAATTAGTGAAGTGTTGAAACTCAATGTTCCATTATACACCTATGCTGACTTTTTAGGACAACCAGGCAATTTGCTGGGTCCACACCATACTGACTGCAATAACAAATTAAGGCTTTCATCACTGATGCAACACAAAGAAAACTGAAGACAAGAACTAAAGGACACTTGATTGGAAACTAACTTCTTTCCTTACAATCTAAGATGTTCTTAAATGAAACGTTATAGTGATTTCATATGTATGAAAGTTTGTTTCTCGCAAGACAGGTGGGAACGGACAGGTGGGGCTTGATTGTTCAATGGATTCAGGGGAATGTTTCATCATGATGTCATGTTTTCGTCAGATTTTCCGCTGAACACCGATAATAGTTAATGTCAATATGGTTCTCAACCCTAATAATCTGAGGTTGGGGAGGGACTGATGACTGTCATACATTGAGTTATGTGTTGTAGTGTGGCATGTCATTTCTCTTGTTTACATTCATTTTCATTTGAGGAACAATAAGACCTCATTGGTCACTTAATCCTTTTAGTTGTTTTGTCTTAGTCATTTGTAACACAACCGTATTAACCTTTTCTTTTCATTTGGAATTGAATTGTACTTGTAATGTTTTATCAAACATGTAATTTTTTTCATTAAATATTTTGAAGGTGGGAGTTTGGAATCTGAGCGTTCATAATTACAATATAAATGTATATACCCATTGAAAACCATACCCACAGTGAAGCATTGTGGTGGCAGCATCATGCCTTCGGGCTGTTTTTCTTCAGCTGGAACCAGGGTCTTAGTCAGGATGGAGGGAATTATGAACATTTCCAGATAACAGGACATTTTGGCACGAAACCTTCAGGTGTCCGTTAGAAGGCCGAATATGAATAGGAACTTCACCTTTCAGCATGACAACGACCCAAAGCACACATCCAAATCCACAAAAGCATGGCTTCACCAGAAGAAGATAAATGTTTTGAAATGGCCGAGCTGGAGCGCTGACCTGAATCCAATTGAACATCAGTGAGGTGATCTGATCTGAAAAGGGCTGTGGATAGGAAATGTCCTCGCAATCCGAAAGATTTGGAGCGCTTGTGCAAAGAAGAGTGAGCAAATAGTGCCACCCTGATAGACTCCTACCCAAAAAGACTGAGTGCTGTTATAAAATCAAAAGGTTCTTCAACAAAGTATTAGTTTAAGGGTGTACACACATATGCAATAAGGTTATTGTGAGTATTTTATTTTTCCCCCTCAAAGATTTCTGTTTGTTTTTTAATTGAATTGTTCACATTATAGGTCACATTAAAGTTGAAAAAGATACTGACAAGATTTATCTTGGTCAAATCTTTTCCATCACAAACACCTGGCATTGTAACATGGATGTGTAGACTTTTTATATCCACTGTAAATAACATTTATGAAATGCTCCAGTCCGGTTTTAGACCCAATTATAGCATCCATCCTGTTGCTTTTTTATCTTAGTGCTGCCTTTAAAACTACTGTTCACTCCTTTCTCTCAGAGAGACTGGAAACCCACATTTGGCAACGTAGAAATATTCTAGCCTGGTTTAAATCTTATTTATCTGAAAGATATCAATTTATATGTGTGGATGGCATATGGCATATCATCTGACAAATCAGAGGTATGTTTTGATGTTCCTCAAGGCTCAGATTTGGGTCCATTATTGTTCTCCCTATATATGCTGCCTCTGGGTGGTGTCATGTGGAATCACAATGTCAATTTGCACTGTTAAGTTGATGACACACAGTTGTTTATTTCGATGAAACATGGAAAAGCTCCAAAATTAGCCACTCAGATATTAGGGACTGGATGACAGAGAACGTCTTGCTTTCAAACTCCTCATCTCAGTGTGTTTGCAATTGGTGGGTGTCCCTTTGGTTGATGCTTGCCAATGTGGGGGGATTGATTTCCTGCATGTTGGGCCTTGTCTGGGGCCTCCCCTGGATAGGGCCACAGTGGTTCTAGACAGTACAGGTCTTACGCTGCTATAGTATTGTGCCGGGCAAGTTCTCCTTCTCCACTGTAAGTCCTTGTAAATCTAAGAAATGCACTCTAATCTCGTGCCCAGTTTAAACTTAAGAGTACATGAGGTCTTGAACATGCACCTTGTACATTCAAATAGCCTCTTTGCACATTTAGTATTGCCACTATACTTGCATTTTTACAGTTGTTACACACACCTCGAGGACCTTAGTGCTGCAATCTCTGCATCATGGTTGCTCTTGCTACCTTACTACAGTACCCCTTAATTTGCCGCATTTGCACATCTGGTTTGCCATTTAGAAATGGCCATTTGTATCTGAATAACTGTTAGACCACTCGTAACATACACTATACCTAATACCTAACCTTCCGCCCTCCTCTATTTGCTTTAATTGCATATTTAGTATTGCCATTTGTACTGCATTTGCCTTCATTGCACATCTACACATTCCACTTGTAATATACATATGCTTAATACTTGTAAATACTTGTACATTTTCAGTCTTTGCACTTCTGGTTAAATTATTACTGCATTTCGTTGTACTCTCCTTGTACTTTTCAATGAAAATAAAGTTGAATCTAATCTAAACCCCATTGAAAACCTGTGGGCTGAGCTGAAAAGGAGTACATAAGAGAGGAACAAACACCAGGGGTGGGTAGTAATGCATTTCAAGTAAAAGGGTACAGTTTCATAGGAATGAGTACTTTTCTAGTCACTTTCTGGGGGCTGTAATTCTTTATTCTTACTCAAGTATTTATCTTTTATAAATCGGACTCATTACTCCGTTACATTTCATCTACTCTTTTGTAACAATTTTGTCTTCTGTAGTTTGTCAAATAATATAGATTTTTTTCGTTTCATGATTTGATCTGAGTTTGGGTGTTGCCTCCCGCTCCCGCTCAGATCAGAGTGCGAGCACAAATGTAGCAAATTAAATGATAGAAACCAACATCAACATAAAAAGTTGTCAATATAATTTTTTATTTATAATAGGCAACAGTCATCATGAAATGTTGTCTTTTTATTCCCAAAGAAGCAGCCGTCTATGCTTTTAAAAACTCATCATCATACCTCCGCAAGCAAATAGAGGTAAGGTTAGCGAACCGGCTCACGCTACTTAGCCAGCTAAATCCTATTATAATAGCGATCATTTTTTAGATTCAAAATGTTTGTCATTGTACAAGTACAGTATAATGACATGTAATATATCCTAATGATAATGTAATATTCTAGCTAACCTACAATATAAAATTACACTACACCTTGTTAGTTTATTTGTATTAGTGGTTCATTGGGCTTGACTTGAACTTTATTAACAAGTAATGCACTTTAGTTAGTGGCAACATACCCAGTCTAGCTGTCTAGAATTTAGTTGAAAGCAATTACTGCTAACCAGGTGGTTTCAATACAGTCTGTAATTCCACCCAAGATCTGACTTACTCACAACAAATATTTGATTGACAAGATGTACTTGAGCATTACTACTAAGTATTTTTTAATTTTTTCCAGTAACATGTATGATGGCCTTAATTTGCAAGAATCTTATTTGCAACACAGAATTATAATGGAAATACGGTATTATTTACTTTAGCTATTTATTTTGTTTTTCTATTCTTCATTGCTATGGGCTCTGGAAAACAAATACCCATTCAAACATTAAAACGCAGTTTACATTTGTACTTTCTTAAATACATTTTACTTGTTGTTACTATGGCATTATAATGTCTTGAACAGAATATGTAACTAGTTCTTTTTTGACCAAGTACGGTTTTACTCTTACTTAAGTCATTTTTCCAGGTGGTACTTCAATGACGAGTAACAGTACTTTTACTTGAGTACAAATTTTCAGTACTTTACCCACTTCTGCTAAACACCCTCTATGATCAGGAGAGCTTCTGTAAAGAGGAATGGTCTCAGAGTCTTTGCTTTTTATTAGCCAACTTTACTAGATGTTGCAGGAAAAGACCCAGTGCTGTGACAGATTTTTGTTTCCCCAAATAAATTTACTTCAGTTAGGTTGGATATAGTTGATTATTTTCTGTGTGAAATTTAGCAAAAAAAATCTTAATCTTTACTAGGGGTGCCAATAATTGCGTAGGGCACTGTTTCTCTGTGAAGAGGCTCCCAAATGACTCAACGGTCAGGTTACTGCCTTGCTGCGTTGTTAAGACCTTGGTCGCTGCATACAGTAACACCCGGCAGCCTCACAATGGGTGAAAACTGGCTCAGCACTGTGCAGGGCATTACTTTGACACCTTCTAGTAATTCTGTAAAAGTTAACACAAATTGCAGTCAGACTGGACAAGCCATTTATTTTCAATGCAAAACAGGGCTGCAATATTCTGGTGGGTGTCCCTTTGGTAGATCCTGGGTAATGTGGGTGAATTGATTTCCTGTCTGTTGGGCCCTCTCCATGGCCTCTCCCGGATAGGGCCAGAGTGTCACTGGACCCCCCTGTCTCAGCCCCAAGGTCTTCCGCTGTAATATTATTGTGTTTGGGGAGTAGAGTCAGTTCTCTTTCTCCACTAAATCCTTGTAGATCTAAGGAATGCATTTTGTAAACTTCCCCTGTCTCCTGTCGTTTTAAACTTAGGAGGATATGACCCACACCTGATGAGTACCAGGCTTGACTCCTTGCTGTCCTTGTCCAAAGTCATCCTGGTTGTGTTAGAGATCAAGCGATACCTGACGATTTCAGCTGCCACTCTGCTGACCCCCCTCCCGTTGTCCCTGTCCTTGTCCATTGGGTCATGCTTCTGATCTGGACTTGGTTTAAATAGACTCTGGACTCAGCTTCATAAAATAAATTTGATAGATAAAAAAACTTTATTTAGCGCCAACTTCAAGTTATTTGGTAGGGAGGACAAGAGCGTAAAAATTATTATTTTAAATAATGAACTTCGGACTTCTTTTTTTTACTTGCTTGGTAGATTCTCCTGAATATACTGGTGTAAGCTGATTTGTTATTACATTGACGTCCTGATATCATGGATTCCAACAGGCTTCCACAAAACAACCACTTCTGTTATGTAACAGCAGTCCTGTGAACAACAACAGGGAAGGCCTCCACCTACTGTGCAGGAACTGTGATTTTGCTTTGTTCTGTTCATTTCAGATTTTTTCTCAAGGAGATACAGGAAAGATCATTTGCTGGAGGGAGGCTTTAAGGTAAATATTTAAATTAGGTACAATTATAAAATGGATGAAACTGGTTTGCTTTACTATAAAATTTGGTTAAGAAAGCAAGACCTTACTATGGCCACTTTTAACAGGGTGCAAAATAAGTCAAAAAGGATCAAACCCCTTTTTAGCGGATTTCTCATCACCATTCCACACTGAAACCTCCCAATGTGCGACTCTTTAGGCTCGATGGCATCTTTTTCAAAGCTAAGCCACCGCTGGTTCACCACTGGAGGCTCTTCACTGTCTTCCTTTAACTGCCCACCGTCTCCCATACCCCCAACCCAGCCATCCATCTGATATGTCTATCTCCAGCCCACTGCACAGCAAGAGTGCTGATCCCAGGGCCAGCACATCACAGGCCAGCGAAAATGGACTATGTTTCCCCTCACCCCAGGAGACCTCTTGTGTGAGACCGGCACTGTTTATTTTATAATCTGAACTCTGCCTGAAGGCTCCAATCCTCCTGTGATTAATTGCCTGCCCCTCATAAAACCTGTCATTCACCAAACCCCATCTCTAGCTGTGATTGATTCAAACATGCAACAGCAATTTTTCGCAAGGCTATTTAATGTGAGAAAATGCCAAGGAACGGAAGAGCTCATACAACGCTGTGTACTACTCCCTTGACAGAATACTGAAACTTGGCTCTATCCAGAATACAAACAAGAATGGAAGGCCCCAGTGCACAACAGGGCAAGAGACCAAATACATTAGTGTCTATTTTGAACATTTGTGAGACACAAACCAAATGAGAAGATGCTGGAGGAGTGCTTTACACCATCTTTCAAGCATTGTGGAGGCAATGTGATGGTCTAGGGGTGCTTTGGTAGTGGTAAAGTGGGAGATTTGTACAAAGAAGGGATCTTGAAGAAGACGGCTATCACTGCATTTTGCAATGCCATGCCATACCCTGTGGATAGTGCTTGACTGGAGCCAAATTCCTCTTACAACAGGATAACGACCCAAAGGGCAGCTCCAAATTATACAAGCAATATTTAGGGAAGAAGCAGTCAACTGATTTTTTGTCAAGAATCGAGTGGCCAGCACAGTCGCCGGATCTCAACCCTATTGACCAGTGTAGTTGCAGCCAAATGTTTGTTTACCCAATCAAGCCAAACTTGTTGGAGGGGCTTCAGGAAGCATGGGGTGAAGTCACTTCAGATTACCTCAACAAATTGACAATTAGATTGCCAAAGGTGTACAAGAGTGTAATTCCTGCCTATGTAGGATTCTTGACACAATTATTATTTCAATAAAAAAACATTATTTCTATCCTTGTAATTTAGTATTATTAAAACTTCAAATGGTTGTGTAATTCAAATCAGGAAATTCTTAACTATTACTATTTGTTCCAATTAGGCCTGTTTGGATATCTGTGACCTAAATTGTTACATTTTCTTCACAGTATGACATTTTTAGGGATTATGACTCAGCCCTTCTAGTAATTCAAGAGGATCCTAATGGTTCATTCAGTGTTTTTATTCAAAGACTAGTCTGTGAGATGGTAAAATTTGTAATGCAAGTTTAATTGAATTGACCTCTGAATGTCTATTCCTCATCCACCCTACCTCAACTTAGCCTCTCACCAAATGTCTAGAAACACTTTTCTTTTTGTTTTGCTCCCACTGTGAATATAAAGCATTTCCCAGAGCATATATTCTCTAATTTATTGTCACTTAATTTTCATCAGCTTGACCCATAAGTTTCCACAAAATAAAATGTTTAATGTTCAGACTGCCCCTTCCCCAAATCACAAAAACCAAGGGGGTTTGTTATGGCAGCCAGTTTGTCGGTCAAATTAATTGCTCCAGTCCTGCTGCACACAGCTTCCCATGTTACCTCAACATTCAATCTTCAGAGACATCTAAACCCTCTTGACTCGGCCTGTTGATACAAATCTCTGTGTGGGGATGCCAAGGCAGTGCAATGACTACTGAAAAAAATAGAAAGAACTGAAAAGTAAGTGAGAAACCCTGAAAGAGGAGGGGGACGTCTAACAGTGCAGACACAGAGGAGGGACACAGGGTGAGACATACTTCTGGTCTGTGGCAGGAATTCCTGGCCACATAATATCCCCAAATTCTAAAATACTGGCACATTGCAAACACAAAAACTGGGAGGTCCACTGTTTGCTAGGCCTATCTGTTTGAGAGTTACTGATTATAATTACGTTGCGTCGACCATGGATATATGGAGTAAAGTTGTTCTTCTCTGTAATTTTCTGGAAAGTTACAAAAAAACTAAAAACGTTGACGGAAAATATTTCAGTACATGTTTAGTATGGGAACCTGTCCAGTAGGTGCCTTCAGGTGAGAACTAACCCCTGAACACCAAAACACACAAACACATCTTATTCACACATGCACACACACACACACACACACACACACACACACACACACTTGTTCATAGATTGATCTGTGATGCAGGAATTTCACATCAGCATTCAGAAATCCTCACCTCCATCTTCCAGGCACAAGTGAAGGTTTCATCTTTTTCCACTTTTAATCCTGGGCTGTTTTCCCGAGGATATAGATGCCCTGCTTACTACTTCTCAGTTCCATGGTAGAAAGTGACCCTAAAATAATTCACTGGAGTAATGTGTTTGTGCCATGTTGTAACATAAAGGAGCAATGTTCCATAAGTAAAATATTGTGACTTCCAGAAATGCCCAGAGCTAAAAGGAACCATAAAGAGGCAAACTTTAAAGGGTTCTAATGTTGCAATTTCCCATAGGCACAACTTCAGCCCCCTAGTTTAACTTTATAATTGGGTCATATCTCTGGGACCCTGGCAGACACGAATCACTTTCATGCTTTTCTCTCTCCTGATTGTACCCAGATGTTGGGTTGGTCGTCTGAGCATAGCCACGTCTTACTCCTAATGCACCATCACCTCCTGAGTATGCAGACAGCCACCATCCTTGATTAGGAAGTACATGAAAGCCTTACTGGTTGGTTGAGCCGCAAGGGAAACACGCATTCAAACACAACCTGGCGCTCCTAATTATGTACATTAACAACATGGCATACCATTTCCAGAAAGAAAAGCTTTATTCTTTTTCTCTGACCTTTTCCACTCTCAGCTGCACAGGCCTAGTTGTGATTAGACAGGAGGTTACATTACTTAGGAGTCATAAGCTACATTTATAAACACAATATCATGTATCAGAAGATCTTTGGATAGGCTGAATTTTCAATGTATTACCTTAATCTCAGACACTTACGCTAAAATTTGTTGATGGTCTGGAGGCTTCTGACGTGGTCATCATAGTCTATAAGAACACCACCAGAAACCACGGCTTCATAGGTATTGGCTCAATCTGCAAATTTAAACAACTAATCTTGCGCTACAGTTGTCCTGTAAATTTCATACACCACAATGTACATATACGTGCACACGCATACGTAAGGGAAAAAAAGTATTTGATCCCCTGCTGGTCTTGTACATTTGCCCACTGACAAATAAATGATCAGTGTATAATTTTAGTATAAATGTAGGATTATTTGAACAGTGAGAGACAGAATAAGAACAAAATCCAGAAAAACGCATGTCAAAACTGTTTTGAAATTGATTTGTATTTTAATGAGGGAAATAAGTATTTGATCCCACTCAATCAGAAAGATTTCTGGCTCCCAGGTGTCTTTTAAACACTCTTAAAGGGAGTGTTCCTAATCTCATCTTGTTACCTGTATAAAATACACCCGTCCACAGAAGGAATCAATCAATCAGATTCCAAACTCTCCCCCATGGCCAAGACCAAATAGCTGTCCAAGGATGTCAGGGACAAGATTGTGGACCTACACAAGGCTGGAATGGGCTACAAGACCACAGCTAAGCAACTTGATGAGAAGGTGACAACAGTTAGAAGAAACACAAAAGAACTGTCAATCTCCGTCGGTCTGGGTCTCCATGCAAGATCTCACCTTGTGGAGTTGCGATATCAGGGATATAAATCTGTCCAGTTAGTGAATCAATGTCACCTGTTTTTGGTCTAAATGAAAGTGACAACAGGTGTACTGGAGAGGCAACAGCAGGACAACCCATAAAAAATTGAACGGTTTTGCAGGTGGTGGCCACAGACAATAGCTCTCTCCTTTTCCTTTTTGACTGAGTCTTCTCTAAGTTTTGCATTTTGCTAGTGTCTTTGACACTACTGGTAGCATGAGGCAGTATCTGTAGCCCATTCAGATTGCAGAGGTTGTCCAGCTCTTCCAGGATAATGAAACCATACTTACTGTTGCGAGGATTGCTGTGTCTCCAAGTATAGTCTCAAGAGCATGGAGGTGATACTAGGAGATGGGCTGTTACACAAGGAGAGCTGGGCAGGGCTGTAGAAGGAGATCAACCCAGCAACAGGACCGGTATCTGCTCCTTTGTGTGAGGAGGAACAAGAGGAGCACTGCCAGAGCCCTACAAAATGACCTCCAGCAGATTACTCATTAAACTGTCAGAAACAAACTCCATGCAGGTGACATGAAGGCCCGACGTCCTCTAGTGGGATCTGTGCTTACAGTCCAGCACTGTGCAGCTCAACTGGCATTTGCAGGGAGCACCAGAATTGTCAGGTCTGGATTAAATGATTTGCACATCCTTGCATTCTGTCTTTAGTTACATTTTACACAGTGTTCCAACATTTTTGGAAATTAGGTTGTATATATATTTCCTAATATTCTATCTTTTCGATGTTTTTATATGTTTCTTGTTTTTGATGTAGACAAATAAGATTATTTGCAAATAAGAAGATTTGGAACTGGCCTACTGCTTTCCCTCTGTTTAAAAGTTTTTCCATGTTCTGGGAAGTGAAATCGAATTGTCTTGGGAGGGTAAGCTCATGTCTGTGAGCTGATAAATGGGAATAGCATGTGTTCAACATTCCATAACTCTGACATGAGCTCTAGGTAAAACTCAAGCCACCGTGCCAGAATCTCTGCAGTGCTACGTGAGCCACTGTTATGAATTTTTTTTTTTATTAAAAAAGGTTTTATCATTCCATTAACAGGAGAAGGGGATTTGGTGAGGGAAGGACTAGGATTGGTGATGGTGCTCCATTAAACTTATAAACAAAGTTCTATTATTTACAGTCTGCTACATTTCCAATATTGGACATTGAAATTACTTTCCAAAAGTACATGCCTGTCAAACACTATGCAAACACTATGTAAATATAAATGATTAATTATTTTGCCCCCAATATTTAGAGTTTAATACCCTCAGATCTCTTAACATCAATGACAGAAGTAGAAATTTTTCAAGAGCCCAATGACTGTTTACATTTAACTTTACCAAAATCATGTCCCCTATTTTGCAATATTTGTTTTGATAGTACTAGTATTGATAATACATGTTACTACTACATTTAACAAGCCATACATGCAATATAGACAAGTGGCCCCTAATCCAGTCAACTATAATAATTGTTTACAGCACGATAATATTGTGCTACTATCCACAGAAATATACAGCTCACCCTGGATCAAATGGTGATTCAATATGGTGGTTGCCAAAAAGAGTGAGCTCTTCCAAACTTCATGGACAAAAGGTGCATTCAGCTAGTTGATAGGACCTGACACTGCTAACCATCATTCATTCCTCGTTTACATTATAGCTGCAGCTTTGACATTTGGATGTCAGATGGCCTGGGGCACATATTTCAAGTCTAAGGCCTCTGGGCCGAACCGTGCAATGATTTGGGTTTTCACTTCATTTTTGTCCACTGCAACTACCAATCTCAGCAAGCACTTCCTTGCTGCCGCCAAACAGCAGTTTATTGCCACCAACCTTCCTCCTCCAATGCACACACAAGAGATTCTGACAGTGTGCTGTTTCATTTCAGCATTGGGAACCCATTGGTTGAAATGAAGCAACATTAGTAACTGTTTCTGAAAATGCCCGACATTTCCTACAATAAAAAATGCTTGGTAATTAGCAACAGGCAGCCAGTAAAAAGAACAGTTTTCACTGAAGGCGAAGCATTTCATGAAAACAGGCTGTTTGAATATTTATTTGTGGAACATAGGGGAAAACCTGTCTATCTTGTTGGCCTGGCCAAAAGAAAAAAATATAACAAAAGACACCCTTAGAAAACAAAACACTGTGAAAAATACAGACATATGGATAGAAAACAGAGGTAACAGAAAGTGGATTTAGACAATGTTTATAAAGGCAAGATGATGCAGCCTAAAAGGTAAGTTTTATCATGACAGAAAATATTGCAAAATAAGGCCAGCCATACATTGAGGATGATTTAATCGCTTACATTTTAAGCAGCCTAGTCTGCCCATTCAAGCAAAAGGCAGTACCTTAGTTCAGGAATCCAATGCTTGTTTTATACCTACCTTTGCTGTATTAACTGCCTTTTGCCTTGGGACAAGGTAACTGACACAGCTAACTGTCAGGTCCTGGCTGGGGGCATCTCCATGCATCTGGGTGCCACAGTAAGTACCTGACCGCTGAGATACATCTAGGCATCTCTGCAGTACTGCTTTCTGTTCTCCCCAATTAGAGACAGCTGTGTCTCTAACAGGGGACCCTATTTATGTTGCCCTGTATTTTCTTTGGTTGTTGGCCATTATTTTGAGTTTGCTTTGTGTATGCTGCCCTTCATTCACGGTTTTACTCTCCTTTTGTTGTTTTTCTGTTTGTGTACTTGGAGAAGAAAAACTTTTAAAGGATACATTCCTTCTACCTCCCCAGCTGTCACACTAATGTACATCCACACCAACTTTGTCCTGCCTCCATTGCTGTGACACTAACGTACATCCCCACCAAATGTGTCCTAAGTCCCCAGCCGTGACACTAACGTACATCCCCACCAACTGAGTCTTGCCTCCCCAGTCGTAACACACATTTGGGATGAATTGGAACACCAACTTTTTCTATTTAGTTTATCAACAAAATAAATCAAAGAGGGAAATTACAGGATTTTTAATAAAGTATTTTAGACCATCACACAGAAATGCTTCAGAAAAAATGTAAGATAACAAAAGAGGTTTAGAGAGTCTACATTTGTCAAATGTAAAATTACTTTTAAACAGATGATTACAAAATGTTCACTTTTAATGTTATTCACTTTTGCTGTCTCCTTGATAACGATGAGTTAGAATGAAAGAGAGGTATGAAAATAATGTGTACCTTTGATTTGTCCGCATTATATTGATTTTTTTTCTACAAAACAGCTCCTCAACTACCAGCTTCAGTAAATAGTCCCGGCATTTTGTAATAAATAATTGCATCATCTGGTGATTATTCCAAAATCTGGGAGTTGGACTTTTGTTTAGATGAAAATGTAAAAATATTGTGCATTATGTAATAACCAACCAAAATGGATGTCTTCATTCGTGAAAATCATCATAACATAACAACAATGTTGATTTTATTCATTCTAGCATGAATCATACTGATCTAAAATTCATTACAAAAAATTCTACTAATCTACTAACTAACTATCTTCTATTGGCCAAAACTACATTAATTGCATGCACAACTATTAGGTAAATTGTATTCCTCAAGATTTAATTTATTGTTGAACAAATACAATGCTCCCAGTCAATCCAAAATATAATTGAACTTGAAACCAGAATGTTTAACAAAGGAAAAGGGAGTTTTAAGCTGGAGGAAAACATAAGAGTGCTGAATTTTTAGGCAACAAATTAAAAACAATAATTTCTCCCAACTCATGTGTTTATTCTCAATTTTTAAAGTGAATCATATATAATTAATTAACATTTGTGTCCATTCAAAAATAGTTTCTTGATCTGTTTACAATCAACATACAAGCAGCTACCATAGCCTCCCAAATGTTGTTCAAAGAGGTGTATTATCATTCTTGACTGTAAATCTCACATTTGAGAAGGGCCCATTAATTCTCAATAGTAAGTCAGGAGAGGAAGGGGGCCAAATCATTTTTCGGTCATTCATTTTTGGTCATCTTTGTTGGCCTTGCTGGCTAGCCAAGCAGTGATGTACTTGGATGCATTTGATGGAGCATTGACCTCCATGAAGATCATGGCTTTCTTGAATGCTCAGGACTTCTTCCTGTACCACTGTTTGAAGAAAGTATCTTCCAGAAACTGGCGTTAGGTTTGGGAGTTGAGTTTAAGTGAACAACAACCACAGCATATAGCTTAAAAACACATAGATCTGCAGTGGATTTCTAATACTCAAACTTCAGATTGAGCTTGCAACAACTACTTATCAAGTAGCCACAACATTTCCCCTCCAACATGCTCTTCACTTAAAACAGACCATGGCTTACATGTTTAGATACACATATAACCCAGACTATCTGGAAACTACTAATCTACATCTGAAATAAAAACTTTTGAAGCTGCTTTAACCAATAGAATCTACCCACAGTGCAAGACAGAGATACATTTCCTACATAAAAATGCCTACCAAAATGGTCAAACTTACCAAAATACACAAGTCAATAAACATCGACATTTGAAAAATATGTGAAAACTTTTTCCCATCAGATACTAAGACCAATATTACCTGCTAAGCTAGCGAGTGTCGTCATTGCTAACAACCACATGGTTATTAACATAAAGGATTGAGCTTTTATATTTACACTTATTTATATTAGCTAAAAAGCTATTCTACAGTAAAGCCTCAATGAGAGAAGCCCTAAATGCGATGCTAATGCCAGTAATAGACACTATAACTTATTCTCCCTCTTCCAAGGCAATTCAATAACTTTATTTATAGCACATTTTTCATGCACAGCTACGATTCAAGGTCTTTAAAATTTTAGATTAAAAGAGGCAATTCATACAATGACTATTTGAATATAATCTACTTTTAGAAAAAATATATTTACAAGAACAATAATTATATACATATTATTTTTGTTAAAAACTAGATTTAAAATCATTTTAGCATTTCTTAAAGGACTCATTAACTAAACGCGTCCATGAGCTGTGTGGTTTTGAGTCATGATTTAAACGTTTTTGAAGTCCTGCGGTAGCGCATCCGCCTCCGATGGAAGTAGCTGGGAGTCCGGCATACAAGGTTGAGGCGATCCTTGGCTCCCGGCTAGAGCGGGGTCAGGTCCAGTACCTGGTGGACGGGGCGGAGTACGGTCTCGAGGAGCGGAGCTGGGTGTGGGCGGAGGGCATCTGCTACCCATAATTATCACTAGAACCACCAAATGCCTACACCAATTGTCTCTTTTGAATATTATCTGCTTATTTTACTAATTATTCGCAAAATGAAATTATAACGATATCTCCTTGTTTTCTTCTAACTACTCTTGTTTTTTCGCTAACTATTTCATGTCACCTATAGTAAAGAATTAAATGCCAGTAATCTATGAGTCTAGAGCAATGCATTGGTGTTGAAATAAAGCCGATAGCCCCACTACATCCCCCTGGAGATATTTACACGGCGTACACAGTCTATTCATTTCGGACCTCGTCTTTTTCTAATAACTTCTCTCAGTTTTTTGATAACTTATTGATGTCACCTATAGAAAAATAATGTATGCCAGTAATCTGAGACTAGAGCTATCGGCCTTGAAATAGTCAAGATAGCCCCACTAACTCATGGGAGAAACCTGCAAAGACATACACAGCCTATTCATTTGTTGGAGGATATATATTTCAACACTGACTGTCCACAGTCCACTGGTTTTTGCTGGGATGGAGTGGGGTCTTAATTACAAAAGAAATATCACAAAACTAGGGAAATAAATGATTATGTGTGTATAGTGTTTTGCATCAACTCCTATGTTTTTCGATTGGTTTCCTGTTCTGTCCCTCTCTGCAGTGTTGTGGTTAGTGCTAGTGGTCAAACGATGCTATGAGCCGCTGCTCTGGTAGGGGTGAACTGAGCCAACAGAGAGACCCTGTCAAATATGCTAGGAATCCTAACCTGGCCTATCTCTCAATGAGGCCTGTTGTCTCATTCTCCGGTGCGTCAAGTTGACTTAACCTGCTCCACAGCATATTTCCACTGTGTCCTTTCTCAAACAAGGGGAGGAAGAGAAGGAATAAAATCAATAAAATGTATTTAATAAAGCCCTTTTTACATCAGCAGTTGTTACACCGTTTACAAAACAGTTTCCTTAAATCCCGAGGAGCAAACAACCGTGGTGTTGAATTTCAGTGGCTATGAAAAACACTAAGGCTATTTTGGAAGAAACCTAGAGAGGAACCAGGCAAGGCTACAGTGCCTTGCAAAAGTGTTCACCCCCCTTGGTTTTTTTAACCTATTTTGTTGCATTACAGCCTTTAGTTCAATGTTTCTTTAATCTTGTATGTGATGGATCAGAACACAATAGTCTAAGTTGGAAAAATATATACATATATATATTTTTTTTTTAAATAGGCATGTGCATATGTATTCACCCCCTTTGTTATGAAGCCCATAAAAATCTCTGGTGCAAACAATCACCTTCAGAAGTCACATAATCAGTGAAATGATGTCCACCTGTGTGCAATCTAAGTGTCACATGATCTGTCAGTACATATACACACCTTTTTTGAAAGGCCACAGAGGCTGCAACACCTAAGCAATAGGCACCACTAACCAAACACTGCGATGAAGACCAAGGAACTCTCCAAACAAGTAAGGGACAATGTTGTTGAGAAGTACAAGTCAGAGTTAGGTTATAAAAAATATCCAAATCAGGAGCACCATCAAATCTATCATAACCAAATGGAAAGAACATGCCACAACAACAAACCTCCCAAGAGATGGCTGCCCACCAAAACTCATTGACCGGGCAAGGAGGACATTAATCAGAGAGGCAGCACAGAGACCGAAGGTAACCCTGGAGGAGCAGCAGTGTTCCACAGCAGAGACTGGAGTATCTGTACATAGAACGACAATTTGCCGTACACTCCATAGAGTTGGGCTTTATGGCAGAGTGGCCAGAAGAGAGCCATTACTTTCAGCAAAAAACAAAATGGCACCTTTTGCGTTTGCAAAAAGGCATGTGGGAGACTCCCAAAATGTATGGAGGAAGGTGCTCTGGTCTGATGAAACTAAAATTGTACTTTTTGGCCATCAAAAAAAAAGCTATGTGTGGCGCAAACCCAACACATCACATCTCCCAAAGAACACCCTCCCCACAGTGAAACATGGTGGTGGCAGCATCACGCTGTGGGGAGGTTTTTCAGCAGCCGGGACTGGGAAACTGGTCAGAGTTTGGATGGTGGATGGTGCTAAATACACAAATAATTTATTAGGCTAAATAATTATTCACAAATGGAATTCCAACGATATGTCCTCACAGTTTATCAATAACTTATTCATGTCACCTATCAAAGAAATGTGTATGCCAGTAATCTAGGAGACTAGAGCTATGCATTGGCACTGAAATCAACTCCATAGCCCCATTACAAACCATGGAAGGAACCTGCAAAGACGCGCCTATTCGTTTCGGACCTCGTCTTTTTCTAATAACTCCTCTCGGTTTTTTGATAACTTATTGATGTCACCTATAGAAAAATATGATATGCCAGTTCTCTATGAGACTCAAGCTATGCATTGGTGTTGGAATCAATTGTCACGGGTATGTGTAGTGGTGGAAAGAACGAACCAGGTGCCGGCAGACAGTCGATGTTGATATTATTTATTGAAAACAAACACCGAGCACTTTAAACAGAACTGAAGGAAAGCAGAGGTTTATACAAAACAAAACACTCACTACTGACGGGAAGCATTCAGAGACAAGCAACAATGACCGACAAATGAGGGATGCAGAGGAGCAACATTTAAACACATACTAATGAAGGAATTGGGACCTGGTGTGAGTGATGGATAGAGACGAGACATAACAAGTCCGGGATGTGTTCCTGAGCCACGGGAAACCGGGAAATGCGGGAGATGCCAGAGCTGTCAGTCACCTCACCATCACATAAACTCCATAGCTCCACTGCAATGTGTGGGAGAAAACGGCAATGACCCTTTAAAACAGACATTTTATAAATCATAATTTTTTAGACTTCTATATAGTTTGATAAAGACCTAGTAGATGTACTGAGGCTCTGGCTGGATGGTGATGCTGTGGAGGAGAATGTCTGTGCTATTACGGAGGATTCATATGCTAATGACACCAAACGGCATTGGGCTCGGGCAGTTATAGGGGGTAAAAAAGCCTGGCGGTTCTTATGTTATGCAAGTGCACCAGCACAGTCACAAACAGACAAACAATAATCCGTGAGGTGCGGAGGGTGAACAACAGAATGTAAACACAACTAAACAGTGATTGAACAGGTGAGCCCTCGACATGCACTGCTGCCATCATTCTCCTGTCGGCGGCTAGAACACCGGCGAGGTGGAGCACCTGAGAGGAAGGGAAGTCGCAGTGCCATGTAGAGCAGACGTTACAAGAGTGGAGCAAAACAGGTTGCAAAAACCCAGGGACATCGATAGGCCTGTTTCCTAAGATATTTATTAGCCCCCTGAAAATAAGTCAATATATCAGTCAATATATTTCTCCATGACTCATCAACCTTTCCATCGCATCGAAACTTGGAATAGAAACATCGAAACATAGAATCGTGTTCATTTGGCACCATGTTTTTAATTATGATGCATTTTTCAATGATTACATTCCAATATGAATGGGCTTATGACTACATGCGTTTTGAAATTATTCAGAATGATTCAGAGAAATCTAGCTTTGATGTTCATTTACTATAAACTAAAGTATACAAATGTATTTTGGCTTCACAGTACAGCTGTTATCGTGCCTTTTATTGGTGCTGGATGAATGAGGACAGAGTGGACTTTAGTTTCTTTATTTTAATGTAATTTAAGTCATATTAGATACAGTCCCCTCCAAAAGTATTGTAACGGCAAGGCAAATTCCTTTGTTTTTGTTGGTAACTAAAGACATTTGGGGTTAAGATCAAAAGATGAGTATGAGACAAGAGTTTAGAATTACAGCTTTAATTTCCTGGTATTTCCTCTTTAACAAGAATGGCAATCTTTATAGGTTTAAACCAATGATGGAAACTTAGACTAGTCATGCAGAGCTATTTATTGTTGGAACAATCAACCTAAAAGGCAACACCTGGGCAAAAAGAAAAATCTGTCACATGTTCCAATAGTTTTGCTCACTTGGAAAATGGGTTGGGTTCAAACAAAGGGTGGTATGTCCTTAGTTGTTTAACACATCTAGATGTGAATACCAGTAAATGAAAGCTGAAATTCTGAACTCTGAAAGTCTGATTCTCATCTTTTGATCATAAACACAAATATCTTCAGTGAACAACAAAAATGAAGGAATTTGCCCTACCGTTCAAAAACTGTAGGGGACTGTAAGTATCTAGCACAAACTATGAGACTGGTATATATTTAGTCAACCTTGACCAAAAATAACCATATATTGATCGATTTTACACCAGTTGTTTGTCTAAAAATACATTATAAAAATATGTTTTTCGGAGTATGCCCAGACCCCCAAAACAAGGCTTAGCCCCCCCATCAATGATTTTGTAGTGACATCTCTGCAAAAACCTTTTAATGATAATGCTGAAATCCTTATTAGTGTGTGATTTTTCAGTAAGGATGTTGTTTGGGAGAACCATTTGTAGTCACAGAAACAGTAAAGGATATATTAAGAGAGATGGGTCAGTCACCATGAGCGGTATGTTGGTGATTCTCTATGCATGTCCTAAGAACAGAAGGAAAAACCTCTGTGGCTCTACAAATTTCCACAATGTCAGAAGCTTTGACTTTTGCCGGACCTCGTAAGCGGAGCCGGCTAAGAAGAGCGAATGTCACTGGCTGACTGACTGACAGTGTCATGGAGTTGGTGGAAGGACTCAGGCGCAGAGACAGAGTGGTGATACTCCATAGTTTTAATTAGGAAATAAACAAACAACCAAACTTAAACCAGCTCCAATGACTGGGCACTGTAGCCTACGGCTAACAAACCAAAATAATCCACACTAGTGTGGGCAAACACTCAACTTAAATAGGTTCCCCAATTGGAGGCAATACCCAACACCTGCCTCCAATTGGGGAGACCCAAGTGCATAGAGGTGCCTAGAGGCACCTATATTGGCCACGTCCTGACTATGGCCTGTGATGGAAATTTCATCGATAGACACTCAAAGGAGTAAGACAGAGACAAAATTCTCTTGGCACAATTAGCAGTTAATTTGCAAATAGAGAGACCCGTCAAATGCTTACAGAATAATCATTCGAGGAGCCTCTCAAGTAAATTACATGTACAGCTCGTATTTATTATAGTTAAAAGGGGTGTGGCAAGATGCCACCCATCAATCTTAGGTCACACAGGTAGGAGGGTTATCCCCCCATCTTATCCTTCCTGCCAAAAATGTTCACTGTTGTGTTTACCTAAACGGACAAATGCCCCTAACGTCCCCCAACACTCACATTCCTAAGGAACCAAGGACAGATACCCTTAATGGTTTAGCCAGTTGAGCAGTAGGTCAGAGAATCTAATGATTCTCTGAAATAATACAGATGCATGTCACAACCAAAGACCAGAGTTACATACCATGTAATAGACAAGCAAACATGTCTCCAAAATACATTAGTTAAGAAATTGCCACAACAATCCATCCTCTTGATACCACATCAACCCTTGGTATCAATCCTGAAACAATTTCTTCATTGCAATACAGACTGCAACAAAACAGTACTCTTTAACAACATGACCCTGTTGATATCATTACCCTGATTATTAGAGAATTCTAACAAACCTGAAACGTCTGAATCTTCATTTAAATGCTTGTAGACCATTACCTTCATATTAACTCCAAGACGACACATTTTCATTACCCAGAACTATAACATAGTACAGCAAACTTTTTTGTTAAAAACATTGGCCAAAGGAAGTAATTTTAGTTGACATACACATATGGGGTAATTTGCATCGACACATTTGTGTGTAAACACCAACCAATGAATACATCCTTCAATTTGTTACTGGTACAAAGTCCTCTAATGCCAGTTGCTTGATTCAATTAAAAGTCCTTCCATGGTTCCAATAAGATGTACTTCCAAAGTCATCACAAATGTTCTGCTCCTACAAACGTCAGACAGTCAGTTATGAACCATTTCTTGGCGGACCGATGTACCAGAAGTCAGATATATATTTTCAAGGTGTTGTCCTTCACAGTTCAAATGCAGGTTACGATGACACAGCTCTTGTTGTCTCCATTCTAGCTGCTCTATCAGCCAGGTCAGGAGAATCTGTGTGCTCTCCTTTGTGAATACCAAAATGACCAGTTTCATCTAAGGGCTCTATAGCTGCAGGCTGGGTAGGAAGTGATGGTTAGCACCAAAAAGCTCACTTTTCCATCAGTGATTCAATTCACTGTGCCTAGTTTTAACCACCAAAGCTCTCCTGTAGCGTGTGGCGTCGACCCCCGGCTCTTCTCTCAGCTACTTAGACAGCAGATGAGATGTACCTGGTATGGACCCAACCAGTGTGGTATGATGTCGTCCAGTTGATCTTTCCGCACCCCAGCAAACGTTGTCCAGAACCGGAGCCTTCCATAGCTCTCCCCGGTCGGTTGGAGGTTGCCTTCATCTCATGGTAGATTCATCAGGACTAGAATTAGTCCAGCTGTCAGGAACCAGGCAATACCGTAGACCATCTGGGGAAGTAGAATCCGCTTGCAGCTGTTGGACAGTCTGTGTGTGTGAGTGTGTGAGATCCATCTTATCTCAGCCCACCTCACAATTGTCCTTAACGCCAAAGTCAGTCTCTCTGGCTCCAACCAGACCTTTATTGCTGCATCGCTTTCAAGTGTCCTGTACCTGTCAGTGAATTTTCCTTGAGAAGATTAATTGCAACTGCACAGTACACAATCAGAAGTATGTTCATTACATTAGTTTGTTGCTTCTTGCTAATGCATTAGAACACAGTCCTATCAAACACTTAAGACTTGTATACCTGAATATCCAATATCTTTGTTTCCTTTGTCTAGGTTGATTAGAACAATTGTAAACAGTAACAGAATAGTGGAAACACAAACATTCCTGGTGCTTCTGTTCTGCTAGTGTAGCACAATAACAATTCCACTCGTTTTGTGTTGTTGGTTGAACAACCAACAATTAACAAACCTACAAGAACAGAAGAACAACGTCCTATTACAGTTCCAATTACTCATCAGTTGAGATAGTTTGCTTACGTTAAAGTATCGCTCTTAAAGAATAGTTCCTAAACAATTCTTAGTTCATCATCTAACCAGATCTCAGTAGATTTATAATTACATTTGATTGTTTTATCTTGGACCTATAATCAAATTCACCTTTGGTTCACATAAATGATCAAACACCTTATTGCAAATCAAAACATTTCACACCATCTCGAAGTTCAGCTAACATAACTATTATTTAGCCTTTAATTTCTCTACCATATGAAACCCAGTGTGAGTTCCTCCAAGCCTTTTCTCATTTACCCTAGCACATCAAAGACATTGCAATCTTGTCATAAATCACGACCCCCCTTTTGTCCTGTCTCTCCAGACCTTGTCCTAAAACAGGATGTGAGGGTCTCAATTAACTAAAAGTAATCTAGACTTTGAAATACGTTACAATTTTACACAGGAAAACAAAGAGTCCAGATACAACTTCCATCCTTTTTTACTCTTCAACTCTCGTATGTACTAGATAAACTCTCAAAGTAATAGTTACAATTTTCTCCAAAAAAAAATCTCAAGGCAGGTCTGAACCCAGACTTGCTGTTTGAGAGATAGCTGATGGTTGTAACCAAATTCGAAAACCCAGTGTTGATAATGTCACCAGTAAATCTGTTTCTCCTCCAAGGAGATCAAACAAGTCAAAACCCCATTTCAAGCAGACCCCTCCAGCCACAATGGTGTTT
>JACXGJ010008247.1:0-27828 GCA_016801105.1 Esox niger | reverse complement strand
GAATTGGTAGCTCTCATGAGATCCGAAAGGAGCCAATATTTGGCATTGCAATTCAAAGTGTCTCACTTTCAACATTTGATATGTCATTTATATTCCATTGTGAATAAAATATATGTTTATGGGATTTCTAAAGTATTCCATTCCTTTTTTACTCACAATTTGTACAGTGTCCCAACTTTTTTGGAATCGGGTTTGTACATTTGTTGGCTGAAATATGCATAAAAAGACAGACATTGCACCATTTGATAGCAGGATTATATATTTGTATTATGTCATAGTTACCACTTGGCTACATGAAGGCCTAGCATTTCATAAAATGCCTGCAGTAAAACAAACAATAAAACTGCGCCTTTGGTTCTGAATCAGTCATTGTAACGGATCAAGGAATCCTTAAAACCACATCTTGTTTCCTTTGGTAACGCACAGGCTTCCATTCAAGCTCCATTCTGAGATTCAACATGAAACAGTTTGACAGAAACAAAGAGAGGAGGGAGACCTGGCTGGTGAATGAGAAAGGTTTACTTAAAATGTGTCAGCATTAGATTCTTAGGAAAGACATATAGCATCAATCCAGTTAAAGCTATGGGGAAATGACACCCGTTGCTGACCTGGTGAAACCATCAGTGGAAGATGAATTGTGTGGGAGACAGATAGGGTTTCTCACTGTTACTTATAGCTGTCCTCTGTAGTAGCACCTGCTGTACAACATACATAGCACATATTTAAAATATGTGCAGCAATCTGTCTTTGTGGCACCTCAGTGTGGTTTACTTTCAATTTCTTACAGGGAGCCACTGATACACTGTGGAGTCAAAATGACCCACATATGTCAACCATGCAATCATGTGTACAACTAACACATAGTTATGTTGATCCCACTAAACCCAGAAATGATTTACATACATTTTCTATAGCAAATGTCTTCATTAGTCTGTGTCAGTGTACTGAAATGAATTCATTGTGGTATTCAACAACTATTAACAGAAAATGAATGCAGTTGCTCTCTTTAAGATAACTTAGCAAACCACATTTGATTACCTGTTTGGCTTATTGGGTGAATTGGTATAATTCATCAAGGTTTCAGAAACTGCATTAATGGGAGTTAGAAAATATAAAAATACATTTGAATCAATTAATAAAATAAGTAGCCTCAAAGAGCAAATAAGTAAATTATTTGTGAATTTGTGCTATTTTGTTTAATTTTACATTGTCATTTCTGGCATGCTAAACCAGCTATTATCATTCAACTAGTTAAATGATTTGAACAGTGATTTGAGTTATTTAGGCGTAGAAAATAAAATATTGTTCTGAATGGAGAATTGAGAAAAGTAAACAACAATCTATATATATAGAATTGAAAGGGGACATATGTAAAAAAAAGACCAGTAGACATCTGCAATCAAAGTTTTAAGTAAATGGTTCAAATATAATTGTATCTATTTGAATTGACTCATATTCGCGTTAGACAATCACAGTACTATCCTTCCCAACCTAAACCACTAATAATATTCCACTATTGTTGGGTAAGGGAAGACAAAGAGGAGACAAGTCATGTTATTGTTTAAATTCAGTCTTGAAAATGTTAAAGACAGGTTTCTACACTGTGCCCCATTCTGAATGTGACTGCTCTGTCAGGTAACAACGGTAAAAAATAAAAACAATTTGCTCTTCTTTGAACTAGGGAGACATGAAGTACCTTCTCTTATGAGCCAGTCCTGGAGTTTTCAGCCTTTGCAAGAGGAATCAATCAGGTTGATTGATTCATCAGGTTACTGCAGTCCTTGGCAGTAAGTTAGAGTGTCAGGAAGATGCAGGTTCAATCAATCAAATGTAATTACATCAGTTGTCACAAAGTGCTTTCACAAAGCATCTGGTCTTAAACCCCAGGGAGCAAACAACAGTAGTGTTGAACCTCAGTGGCTAGGAAATAACTACAATTTTGGAAGAAACCTAGAGAGCATCCAGGCTCCGAGGGGAGTCCTCTTCTGGCTGTGCCTATAAGTTCTATATAAACTTAGTCCAGATAGGAGACATGACCAGATGGACATGGACAGGGACAGACAGAGGGCAGAGTGGCAGCTGAAATCGTCAAGTATCGTCTTGATCTGCAGATTTAAAGATACAATTGTTGTCCTTTAAATACAGATACAATGTCCCCGTGCCAGAATGACAGCAGCATAACAATTAAATAGGTTATCAGCATAACAACCAGAAACTTTAATGCAGTTCTGAAAAGTGAAAACCAAACACAAAATGCTTAATTTGTTATTAATTCAATTTCAAAAATGTGTTCTCCATTTCAGTAACAGAAAACCAACTGAAAGACTGGCACAGCTGTTGTTCATATCAACATGAAATCCTTCAGTAAATCTAAAGATCAGGATCCAACCTCTTCAGGGAAGTGTAAGCAAAGTAGTTTTTTCTTATAAATTAATGTTTTATAAACATACACCGCTTATTAGATAACTTACCAATGTAAACATTAATACCATTCAACAAATCAGTTTTCTTAATGTTATGTTTATTTTTTGTTGTTATTTTCCTGCTTTTTGTCTTGCATTCTAGTGAAAATCAAAAAGAAATCCACAGTCCCTGGGGTCATGATTACACAGTTTGTGGAGGAGCTTCCTGCGGGCATGACCACCCCTGATTTCATTCGCAAACCCATTGCTTTGACTATTCAGGAAGGTACGGTTCATACATCAACCTGCAATATTATGATATGTCATTAAATCAACAAAATGTTCTTAACATGTATGTTAAAGTGTATGACATTAACAAAATGTTTATTTCATACAGGCAAATTGGCTTTTTTTAAAGCAATTGTGTGTGGTAACCCGAAACCAGCAGTGCATTGGGCAAGAAATAATGGAGAAGTCACTGACCCAGAAAAATATATACTATCATCTGATCCAACTAGTAATAATGAGCACTATATAGAGGTAGGTGTTATTGCAAAGGTGCAGAAATGTTGATAGACTTTTTGTTTTTTTCTTTAAAGCCGATAACGGTCCTATTTCTTAATCTTATACTTTTTCTTTATGAATTATTTTGTTAAGGGACAACAACACAAATCAATGTAATGTGTTTGTAAATAAGTGCTGTAAAGGAAAAAGTGCTTAATATTTTTGTATTTGAGTAATAAGAGTTAATATTTGTCATGTGAGGGATAACATTGGAAATCAAATAAGTAAGACATTATTTTGAACATGCTGAGAGATTCTGGTTCAAACATATTACTGTGGACTAACCACATTCTTTGGTTTTATACATTGTGCCCGATCTAGAGTCTGAATAGCAAACTCTACAGATACTGACATACAGATTTCCAATTCAATTTGTATACACAGATGCCAGAAGTATCCCCAGACCAAGCAGATATCTACAAATGCATAGCCACTAATGAGTATGGAAAAGCTGTTGTCACCGCTACCCTCAATGTAATTGAAAGTGAGGACACCATTACTTCTGCATGTATAGTGTTAAACATAATTGCATCTCATAACCAAGTCTTCCACACTACAGCATATCTTTAGAATCATGTACAATAAAATTGACATATACTGTGTTTGAATTAACCAAATGATCTAACAAAATATCTTGCCTTTCAGTGGGATACAAGAAGAGCAAGGCAATGCAGGATGCACGTGCTGGTCTGTCCTACATACTTTAATCAAACTTTGATCTTTGAAACCCAGAATAAAATTATTCAATTAAAACAACTGTAACCTGAAAGTTGAATCTCAATTTAGCTGCGGCAAAGACCGAAGATTTCAAAAACCTTCTAACAAAAGCGTAAGATTTGTACAGTACAATCAAAAAGCTATATCCTAAGATCCAGGATCCATATACAAGCATGATTATTTGAATGCATGATACATTGTTATTACTCTTGATCAAGGTTGGTGGAGACCGACAAAGCTGACAAAAAAGATGGAGAAGTAGATCCAAGGTTTTGGGATGTGTTGATGAGCGCCAGTAAGAAAGACTATGAGAACATCTGTACTGAATTTGGAGTCACAAACTTCCGTTGGATGCTGAAGACACTGAATGCAAAGAAGGTTGAGAGGGAGGAAGAGCAAGCAAAGGTTTGCTGAATCAGAGATAGTCAAAGATATTGAAATAGGAAGCACTGTATATTGACTAATGTAAGTTACAAATACAAACATGTTACAATCAGATCCTAACTGTGTAGTTCTTATATGTGCTACATGGTTGTATTCAAAGATTAACAGCAACTGAATGTTACTACACCTATTGATGGTCTAAGTGTTTTCCTTCTACAGTTTATAGAACAACTCAGCAATCTAAAACACATTGAAGTCAAACCTGGTGGAGGTGCAGAGTTTGAAATTGAGATGTCGCTTAAAGACCCCAACCTCAAGGTGTTCCTATTCAAGGTAAGAGAGGTGAAAAGCAATAATTTGAACATGTTAGAATAACTAGTAATTATGTTTTAAAGAAAAACACATTTGTTTTTATGCATTCATTAAGGCTGCCATCTTAATCTTGCACAGGATGGAGAAATGATTCCTTTTAGTCTGGACTCAGAAGAGAAGCATTTCTTGAAGAAAACAGGCAGAAGATATACGTTTGGCATTAAGGATCTTGGAGGAGATGATGGAGGATTGTACCAAGTGATAGTGGGGGGAGTACCTATTTTCTCAACTGACTTTAAAGGTGAGAAGTTGTCAATTAATTTTGTATTCTGACCTATAGGCTAAAACTTGTTCTTTAGAATAGTCAGAGGGTAGGCTTAACAAAATAACAAATAATTCAAGATCAGGTAGACTATATTGCAGTCTATACAACATTATTGTATTTCTTTAGGTTCATTCCATGCTCAATATCATTAGACCCACGCTCATCATCATTAGGCTATTGTGTGACACTACTAAGTCACACAATAATGTTCAACAGTCATCTGACACAAGGCTAAATAATCCCTATAACCACATTGACTGGTATCCACACTTACTATCGGACCATCACCAGTCAAGCTGGTTGTAAAGAGTGGGGGTGCCAGTTCTTGCTGTTTTTCTTCAAAAGTGTGGGGTAAAATATAAAAGTATATTAAACCGCAAAAAATAATAATAAGCATTGTGAAAAATATCTTGTAATTTGAAGAGCAAAAATTAATTACCTAACAAATACTTTAATGTATTGTTTGATTTCAGTTCCGATTATTTTTATTCCTTCTTTGCAACATTTTGTTTAGGTTTGTATTATTCATTCTGACCTCGCAATTCAGACATTTCTTGAGGGGGTGGGGTTTTGAAGGTTGCTTCAACATTTGCAATATTTTTTCAGCCTTTGGGACACATATGTAGCAAACTTTGGCGGGGGTAAGGGGCGGGGTACTGAATGACATATCAGGTAACACTATATTGACAAACAGAAGTATTTGCTATACCCATAACATCTTGTGGCACATCTGGAAAAGTGTCACTTTCAGCCATCACGCCATTCATTTTTTTTCCATAGAGAATTTTTAGTACCACTTCAAATATGGTGTGTGTAACACCACCTTGCCACTGGTATTCTGTGTAAATATACACACCGATCAGCCATAACATTATGACCTCCGACAGGTGAAGTGAATAACACTTATAATCTCGTTATCATGACACCTGTCAGTGGGTGGGATATATTAGGCAACAAATTAACATTCTGTCCTCAAAGTTGATGTTTTAGAAGCAGGAAAGATGGGCCAGTGTAAGGATCTAAATGTCTTTGGCAAGGGGCAAATTGTGATGGCTAGACAACAGGGTCAGAGCATCTCCAAAACTGCTGCCCTTGTGGGGTGTTCCCAGTCTGAAGTGGTTAGTACCTAGCAAAAGTGGTCCAAGGAAAGAAAAGTGGTGAACTGGCAACAGGGTCATGGGCAGTCAAGCCTCACTGATGCACGTAGAGAGCGAAGGCTGGCCTGTGTGCTCCGATTCAACAGACAAGCTACAGATGCAGCTCGTTTAATTCTAGCACCAAGCGGGGTTCCGCAAGGAGGCAAGTTGAGATGCCATGCAGCATGAACAAGAATATACAGTGGGGCAAAAAAGCTTTTAGTCAGCCACCAATTGTGCAAGTTCTGATGAGAGAGGCCTGTAATTTTAATCATCGGTACTCTTCAACTATGAGAGACAAAATGAGAAAAAGAAATCCAGAGAATCACATTGTAGGATTTTTTATGAATTTATTGGTAAATTCCTCGGTAAAATAAGTATTTGGTCACCTACAAACAAGCAAGATTTCTGGCTCTCACAGACCTGTAACCACTCGTTACCTGTATTAATGGCACCTGTTTGAACTTGTTAACTGTATAAAAGACACCTGTCCACAACCTCAAACAGTCACACTCCAAACTCCACTATGGCCAAGACCAAAGAGCTGTCAAAGGACACCAGAAACAGAATTGTAGACCTGCACCAGGCTGGGAAGACTGAATCTGCAATAGGTAAGCAGGTTGGTGTGAAGAAATCAACTGTGGGAGCAATTATAAGAAAATGGAAGACATACAAGACCACTAATAATCTCCCTCGATCCGGGGCTCCACGCAAGATCTCACCTCGTGGGGTCAAAATGATCAAAAGAACGGTGAGCAAAAATCCCAGAACCACACAAGGGGACCTAGTGAATGACCTGCAGAGAGCTGGGACCAAAGTAACAAAGGCTACCATCAGTAACACACTACGCCGCCAGGGTCTCAAATCCTGCAGTGCCAGACATACTGGCTTAAGCAGGGGAACACATGTCCAGGCCGTCTAAGGTTTGCTACAAAGCATTTGGATGATCCAGAAGAGGATTGGGAGAAAGTCATGGTCAGATGAAACCAAAATATAACTTTTTGGTAAAAACTCAACTCGTCGTGTTTGGAGGAGAAAGAATGCTGAGTTGCATCCAAAGAACACCATATCTACTGTGAAGCATGGGGGTGGAAACATCACACTTTGATGTATACCAGCAACAGTGTGTGAAAACCTTGTGAAGACTTACAGAAAACCTTTGACCTCTGTCATTGCCAACAAAGGGTATATAACAGTATTGAGATGAACTTTTGTTATTGACCAAATACTTATTTTCCACCATAATTTACCAATAAAATAATTAAAAATCCTACAATGTGATTATGTGGATTTTTTTTCTCATTGTCTCTCATAGTTGAAGTGTGCCTATGATGAAAATTACAGGCCTCTCATCTTTTTAAGTGGGAGAACTTGCACAGTTGGTGGCTGACTAAATACTTTTTTGCCCCACTGTAAAATAAGAAAGTACACCAGGAAGCATCTGTGAGAATGTCAACACTCACCTGAAACTGCTGTGGTTCAAGCCTGTGTCTGTATTTATATGGCCAGAATAAAACATTCAAATCCAAGGAATATTTTCTACTATAATCCAATTCATGGATTGCTATGTTGCTGTGTTTAATTCCATGTTGCTGGGTTGCGTTGTTTGATTAACTTATTTCTGAGAATCTGTTTTTAAATATAGGTCTACACACATGAATCTCATCATTTTCATTAATTGTAATTATTTAAACGGAAATTCCATTTGACTGGAAATACAGCTGTTGATTACAAAAATTAAGTTAACATTTAGGAAGGCTAATTGCAGACCTTTTCCAAGCCAACATTGCTTATTGAGGCATAGATCCTACTTTTCTGCATTAATATTTCCTGAAGACTGCATCTGTTTCTATCAATAAAAACTTTAAATAAAACATAAAATAAGGACTTTTCTCACCAGATTTCTTTGATAAAGTACAATCTGTTACACTAGACCCAAATGAAAATATAATTCAAGTTTTTAAATAGTGCTTGAATTATGAATAGGCGACGTTTGTTAAATTGCCAATAGGCTACACTTTCAACCCATCATAATCATCATCTTCATCCGCTTATCCGTTATTAGGTCGCGGGGGCAGCAGCTCCCGCAGGGGACCCCAAATTTCCCTTTCCCGAGCTACATTTGCCAGCTCTGACTGGGTGATCCCAAGGCGTTCCCAGGCCAGTGTTGAAATATAATCTCTCCACCTAGTCCTGGGCTTACCCAGAGGTCTCCTCCCAGCTGGACCTGTCTGTAACACCTTCCTAGAGAGACATCCTGGGGGGCATCCTTACCAGATGCCCAAACTACCTCAACTGGCTCCTTTCAATGAAAAGAAGCAGCGGCTCTACTCCGAGTTCCTCACCGATGACTGAGTATCTCACCCTATCTCTAAGAGACGCCAGCCACCCTTCTGCGAAAACTAATTTCAGCCGCTTATACCCGCGATCAAGTTCTCTCATTCATGACCCAGCCTTCATGACCATAAGTGAGGGTAGGAATGAAAATTGGCCAGTAACATTGACCCATCAATGTTTCATTAATATTTTTAGAGGTAAATAACAACTGATTTTACTAAAGTTTCTAATAAAATGGCATTTGAATAGAACATGACCGTAAACGTAATTTGTTTATTTCCTGTACAATGGCATGAAGTCAACAAATTACTGTTAATTACTCCACATTAACCTAAGGAGAGAGATGGGTGAAACAAAGTGCCTGTTAAAATACTTGTACTGTCACATGCCTAATCAGTGTAGTTTTCAAAATATTATTTTCCAAATCAACTGCATTGACAAATAAATAAATGTTAGACTACAACGGTGACGAAAACAAAGAAAATCCATATTTAAAATAATGCCCCATAATGAAGCCTAATTTCTCAACATTATTATTAAAAAACCAAGCACATTTCAGTCGCTTATTAGCCTTATCAAGTCGGCCAATATGGCCATTAATAATTACAGATTTCCGGACATATGTTTTAAATAGCCGTACTGTATAATACTCTACACTAAACAGCAATAATCCAACAAATATTTTTTTATTTAAATTAATCAGCAGAATTCATTATTCACAATCTCTGTATACCTACTGTTGCCAGAGGAGTTTCTAGGATCACAATACATTCGCGGCATAGAACTCCAACCCCCCAATATTGAGTTTTTCATAGAAGTTCCTTTGGCACTGGCTGAAGTGTTGAATTAAGTTTGTTGTGATGCCACATGTTGTTCTAACCATCGTCTTACGATTCAGAATATTAGGTCTACAATAGTTAGCGACATCTTTCTGGAACCCAAAATATTCCCTAACATAATAATTTTTGGGCACTAAACCGTCACTAGTCTCTATCACATTGTACTCTGTGTTCGTTTTCTTAATCAATACCTCTACCTCTCCTTAAGAGCAAGCCCTAATCAGCACTATTCTTTGACACTATGCTATACGCTGCATCTTTCATGATTATGACTGCTAGAATTTGCTGTTCAGAGTGCCTGCACAGCTAATATCACACCAACCCATGTGTATTGTTACTTTATTGGGTTGTGGCTATTACTTTCGTTATGGAGCCATGACAGAATTTGAATATTTTAAGAAAACTCACTTTAACTAACTTATAATAAATTGTGAGAGGCGTTATTACAACAGTGTATTTGTATAGTTTGAATGACCGATTTGAGACACAGGCCTACAGCTGGACATTTGAATTGTAAACATTTATTGTCTAAAAATAACAAAAGGTATGGGAAGAGTGCTTGTAGATATGTATTGACTTGACACAACACCTATTTTTACTAATAATCTGAATTATTATTATTATTATTAAGTAGGAAAATGGATTCTAAAATCAACCCCAAATTGTATAAACATTTTAAGTGCACAGATAAAGGGCATGGGAAGAAAGGCGGGAAGAAATTGTAATCGAAGCGAACGTGAAAAAAAACATTTTTAACAAAGAGTTTAAGATCGGACGCGAAAATCCATTTCATGATTTGGACATACAGTTTGACTGTCTGAATCTATTTTTTCATACGATAGAATGTAGTTTTTTCATACTATGAAACATTTCAGTTACGTTTTCTATTTTACAGACAAATTAACCTTGAGCCTCACATCATGTGGGAAGCATTCTAAGTGGTAGAATAAAGTGGCAGAATAAACAAATAAAATATATAGCAGAGTAATCGCTTTCTGAGAAAGATGGTTAGCAAAACAGATGGCTCGCCACCTCTAGAATTCCACTCTGAAAATGTTCCTTGGGTAGCAACAATAAAGCCAATTCTGTTCCAGCCATAATGCCTGGAGGTAGCGTAAATCCTTGATAAAAGGTTGGTTGTCAACTGCCATTTAAAAAACAAAGAAGAGGGATACGTCCAAAATAAGGAGCAGAGAAAACTATTTTCAGACAGATGCCACAATAGCAACAAGAGAAGAAATTGTTTCAGAGAGTAGAACTTTTCGTAAAAAAAGACCTGGCTAAAGCAATGGTGAAAACAAGAATAAACATTCACTGGATCAGCAGCATTTCCAAGGTGGAAAGAAATAATGGCATTAAAAAGTTAATGTTAGATTAAGATAATGTTAGACTCTGATTAAGCGATTTTTCTTCTGCACGGGTAAATTGATTAACCCATGTTATTCTACGAATTGTTTAGCTTTGTATTGGAATAGCTAACTATAGGTAGCTCGCAGTGCAGCTAATGTAACGCTAGCTTGGGTAGTTACCCAATTAAAAATGAGTGTCCAGCAAAAGGCTGGACACGGAAATAGTGCTTTCCTTTCTTTCTGGACATGCAAAACGATTTTATGCGTTATTATACACATTATTTATCTTAAAATTGTGTTAAAGTAGTCATCTATTGCTCACAGTGGACACATCTAGTCTAGATTTTGTGATAATTTGGTGTTGTGTTTTATGCAAGGATATTATTTTTAACAAAATAGTAACATATAAATTCCCAACTAGCTGGCTAAGACATACATAATACCATTTATTAGAATAGCTAACAAGTGCTTGCTCCCGGAACCACTAAGCTAATGTAGGCCAGGATACATTCAGTTGTGCAACTGGCTAGTCTACCTCAACCCAACATACATAAATGATACCTACATTTGTATAAACACATATAACTAGATAGCTAACGATTCTTACCCCTGTTGCCGTTGCATTTAGCTGATACTATGTTGATTCATTTTTGGTTAATTGTGTCTAAACATTTCATCATATCGCCGGCATGCATGTTAATATTAATAGGAATGAGACCGCTGTGAGGGAGTAAAGCAAAGAATAGACCCATTTGGAGGCCTGGTTACGTCACTGATGTTTGGTGGTGGCAGAAAACTGCAGGAAACGGGCAACATCCTCGGACTAAAGGAAAAAAAGTATTGTTGTGCCATTGGATATCAGAATAGGAGTGCATAAAAATGTGCCTTAATTTGTATAGAATACCGCTGTCGAAGCCACACCTTGAAGCTAAATGCAGACATTTTTTTTTGCAAGTCATTACACAGACAAACTGGACTGATGAAATCATCCCGAATGCTTGTCTGTACTCTGCTCATTTCAGGAAAAGTTTTGTCCACTGTTTATCTCACACAAGAAAAATCAATTATGTAGTTATAGTAATAGCGATAAATTAGTAACAGCAGCAACCATAAAGCTGACCTCAGTAGGCTATTTCACAACGGTAAACACGATGGACCTACGTTAGCAACATTAGCTAGCGTGTACGCACAATTAGCATGTAAACAAACCACACTTCTCATACTGAGACAGTTAGCTTACATCACTCAATATTTATGCAAGCATTTAATGAAGGAATAGGATATACGGTAATATTATATCTGTGACATGATGTTTTCTTTAAGGCGTCCGGATTATCACTTTTTACTAACACAAAAAGGGTCTACTAGGTGCGCTGGTTCTCACATTTGAATTAATTTCAGAATGTTGCCTAATCCAGCTATAAAGCATTACCCCTGACTATGGCTGTTAAGCAAAAGTAAACTACTATATTGGTGTTGACATGGGCACAGACTAGGTAATGTGTGCTTTTGTCCTTAGTCACATAATTCACTTCTGTAAAACTTCGAAACAATGAATTTCAGAGGCTATGCATTTAGTGTCTCTCTGTTTTTTTAACCACACCCATGTCATTTTTATACTGTAGCGCTTTTAAAACAACATTGTGTACTAGCGAAGGCTAAGATGCGCTAGGGAATATAAAGGGACACAAGGCAATTACAATCTTCTAAATCAGGTCTCTGGTTAGTGCTCTTCGGCTGTAAAAACACGTTTAACCAAAAGAAAAAATATCCAATTGCTATGGGACATTTATTTCAGTCTGTTTTAATTTCCATCTAAGTGACCATTACATGACAAGACAATTACAGTGCTGCTTGAAAGTGTGTGAAACAAGCAAAAGCTGGGCAAAAATGTGTCTTCCAACAAGACAACAACCCAAAGCAGTCAAGCAAATCTACCAAAGAATAACTCAAGAGAAAGTAGTGGCTAAAGCCCCCTAAAATAGGCCTAGCGACATCCCTGCTCCCAGGCCTTGATAACTTCCATCAATGTTTTTGAAATCGGTTCAGAAAGTTAGCTGAAGTTAGATGCAGTTTGTAACACCTATTTATAAAAGTTTAGGTATGCATACAACTAACTTATATTAATTTCTAGAACTATTCAGGTATAGTAGTCTGCACCTCGCAGAAGCAGAAAAAATACTAAAAACACAAAACTGTGGTTGGTAATTTAGGCAATACATAGGAATACATCTTTGATATGATATCACAACTGCTATTCCTTGGAAAATAGGATTAACTAGTCCTAGATTCTGATTATCAGTCTAGATGTGTCAAAAGGATATACTTTAAAGGTGTGCAATGTGGTATCTGTGAAATTATGTCACTGGTAAGTACTTATGCAATTGGCATCAAGACAAAGAACATTACATTCTGTGGGAATCTAAAATAAAAGACAACAAAGTAGGAATACAATGTAGTGACATTATATTATGAGAAAAACACATGATGATGGGAGTTTTTACTATAAACTTAAAAATGTGCAATGTTTACAACAACTTCTTTTGATTCGATTTTCAGTGAACAGGTGCACCTCCGGAACCAATCATTTTTGGAGTAGTTAGAAGTTATTTTTCTTGATTTTGATTTTGGAAGGAGTTGACCATAAGGCCATCATGCTGTGAAACAAACTGCCTATTTTTTCTTGCACTCTCATTTGCACATTATAAACCTGTGCACACCAATATGGTTAAACAAAAATAACTTTACACTCATAGTCTTCCTTCAAAATGTGTAAATTTTTCAGTTCCCATGGTGGATTTCCTTGTCAAGATTCAAGAGGTGAAAGCCACAGAACGAGAGGATGCCATATTTGAATGTGTCCTGTCATCCCCCATGTCAAAGATACACTGGGTAGGGAAGAACCAGTCATGTGAGCAAGGGGAGAAATTTGACATTGAAGTGTCAGAGGACATGCTCATCCATAGGTTGGTGATAAAGGACTGCGAGAAACTAGATGGAGGTATCTATTCAGCATCAGCAGGAATCAGGTCCTGCAATGCCTTTCTTGTTGTGGAAGGTAAGATGAAAATATTTTAAGCATATACTAGGTACTCAATTATCAAGTAGTTTATGTATATCTTACGTTACTTAAGGATATTTATCCACATCAATCAAGTATATCAGTCTATCATAGGCTGTCAAACTGTCCTTCAGTTTACTAAAAAAGTTTTTACCAATGCTCTATTTTGACACGCCCTAATACAGTTGATAATAATCCTGCCAGCAAAGGGAAAAAGAAGGTCCGTAAAACCACTCGAGCAGGTGGAAGCGACGTAGACTTGGCTAAAATAGCCAGTGAGCAGCATTCTAAATTGGCAAAAGAGAGAGATGAGAAAATGGAGTTGGCGAAACAGTTTAAAGCAGAAATGGATGCTTTGGCTGCTGAAGAGTCCGAATCAGAGCCTCAGGATATTGATGAGAATCAGCCGACAGAAGGAATTAACGTAATGGGAGATAATGATGCAAAGCAAGAGGAAGACAAAAAACTGACGAAACCAAAGGAAGACAAGAAACAAAAGCAGAAAAAGTATGAAAATAAAGAGAAGAATGGAAAGAATGAAAATGAAACCAATGAAGCAAATGAAGAGAAGGAAGACCATATGCCTGAACCTATGTCTAAGCCTTCAGAACAGGAAAAGGAGGAGCTTCAAGATGAAGAGATACCAGTTGAAGAGAAGAAAAAAAGAGTGAGAACAGGTCCGCTGCTCCTTGACACCATCATAGGTAAGACCTTTCAGGTGTCTGGTTATTTGAAATGTCCAGGCAATACATTTGTGTTTCATAGTCATAGTAACCATGTCACAACCAACTGATTTATCCCCTAGACCCAGGAGTTCACTTTACATGTGGATTATCAGACATAAGGGTTATTATGGGTGAATCCACTGAAATGGAATGTAAACTGAGTAGTGAAACCTGTGAAGGAATCTGGTACAAAGATGGAGAAGAGGTGAGTAAGGAGAAATTCGTTTAAATAACCATTATAACAGTAACCAGAGGAACAACTATAGTAATACAACATTACTATATGCGCTAATCATGTTTTTCCAACTGGCATTGTTTTGGTGGCTAAACCCTACTTTTTGTTTCTCCTTCCAGATAAAAGCATCAGATCATATCGAAACAATACACGATGGGGCCTTTCATAGGCTTATACTGAAGAACTGCAAAGAGGAAGATTCCGGTGTATACCGTTTTGAGGCAGATGGGCGTAAAACTGAGGCCGTGTGTATTATAGAGGGTAAGATATTTTTTTGTTACAATTTATTTAGATAGTCAATATTACAATCTTTAGATGCACCACATATTCATACTATTGAAAAACACACAAAAAAGTAAATGTTTGCAAAGGATAAGATTAGCGTTTAGAATAAGTGTTAGGGGTTAGGGAAAGTGTTAAGCTTAGAGATAGGATGAGGTTTAAGGTTTGGGTTAGTAGGTAGTTAACTGAAATGTTATTGATAGTGGGTATGGAGTGTGTAGATAGCCTCTAAAGCATCTGATTATCCAAATAAAGTAATAATAATAATAATAATTTTAATTTTTTTTATATTATTTTTATCCAAATGCACAATACCTTGAAAATGCCAGTGGAAGTAAACTAACATACACTGTAACATAGGTATTCTATATCTTTGTAATACTAAATGTGTGTGATATCTACATTATAGACCCACCGAGAATAAACCCTGATAACCTGGCTGATTTCTCAAAGTCTGTCATAATAAAGGTGGGCCAAAGTGCTACTTTCAAGCTATCTTTTGTGGGTCATGAACCAATGAAAATCACTTGGTACAATGAAGATGAGGAATTGCAGTCGGACAAGCACATCTACATTGAAAAGTCATTGTCAGACAGTCGTCTCCTCCTCAGCAAGTGCCAGAGGAAAGCGTCAGGAGAAATCAAGATCAAAATAAAAAATGAATACGGAACCATTGAGGCAATATCCAGGTTGATTGTGCTAGGTTAGTGGGATCATTTTAATATATTTCTATTTACAAAATTGCTTGGATTATTCTGTTTCTGCCTTAATATGATATCAGGGTGTTACACACCAGCCTTTTACACAATATTGGCAACATGGCTTCTAGCTTCATATACAGCATTATCTAGATCTAGGATAAAACAAGCCTGACTTTGTCTTAAATATGTAACCTTATATATTTTCACAGACAGGCCAAGTCCTCCCCTTGGACCTGTTGAGATCATAGAAGCATCTTCTGCTGCCCTTGAATTCAAATGGAGGCCTCCCAAAGATGAAGGTGGTTGTCCAGTTATCAACTACATCCTGGAGCGGCAACAAATAGGCCGTAACTCCTGGATGAAGCTTGGTCAGATTCCTGGAGAGGCCAAGTACAGGGACACCAATATAGACCATGGAAGGAAGTATTGCTACCACATTAGGGCTGTATCTGAACAGGGAATCAGCGAAGTCATGGAGACGGATGACATTCAGGCTGGTACAAGAGGTAGGGCATAATCTGTCAGAAGAATGTAGCATTTAGCAATTTAATTAGGATTTGGTCTCAAACTGAAATTTTAAATGTGTTTTCTTGTTCCCTAAGCATATCCCGGGCCTCCTTCCTCACCCAAAGTGATCAGCGCTTTTGCGAACTGCATCAATCTGGAATGGATTCCACCCTCCAATACTGGAGGAACTAATATTGTCGGATACCACCTGGAAAAACGCAAGAAGGGAAGCAATCTCTGGGGGTCTATCAATCACATGAATGAACCTATCAAAGGTGGGAACATTTCAAATTGTGGTTTCCCATTCAAGTGACTTTCTTGGCATTTCTGGATATATTTTGTAAATTGCTTTAAATGCATTGGCGCCCATTTAATTATGTCCTTTAAACCACACAGTACGAGTGCTGAAACACTATGGAGATATATTTCGATCCCCTCATAATCACACTCATATCAACAGGTCAAGCATTCGCTGTCAAAGATGTGAATGAGGGAATGGAGTATGAGTTTCGCGTGGCAGCAATAAACACATCTGGCGCTGGAGAGCCAAGTACCCCATCAGAATTTATTATTGCAAGAGATCCTAAGAGTAAGTAATATGATCTGTTCCGGGGATGAAGAACAAGTAAAAGCAGCTATGTTCAGAACAGCAGCAATCATTTAATTAATGAATTTGACTGGAAAAAAATATTGTTGCCCACTGAAGTATGTTTATGAGCTGTTGTCACCCACAATACACTCTTCCCCCCATGCAATTTGTTCTGTACTTTCAGAGCCCCCTGGTCAGGTAATTGATTTGAAGGTGACTGACTCCACCTACACCACATTGTCCCTGGGTTGGACTAAACCAAGGGAGGAAGAAGGAATTCATGATGAAGCCAAGGGCTATTTTGTGGAGCTAAGACCAGCTACAAACCCAGAGTGGGAACGATGTAACAACAATCCCATCACCATGACCTCCTACAACATTCTGGGCCTTAAGTCAATGGCCATGTACTGGGTGAGAGTGATCGCCACCAATTCTGGGGGAGATGGGGAGGCTAAAGATTTAGACAACTACATCCTGGCTATGCCACCTCCTGGTGAGTGATATTATATTCCAAAATGAATGCTAACCCACCCTTAAAAAAGTTAACAAAGAACACTAAAACTTTTTTACATGCTCAAACCAATTACAATATTGATTTATTGTAAACACTGACAAAAAGACAATGAATTGCTGTATTTTAGCATTAGTATTTTGGCATCTTTTAACATATTTTTACGATATGGAGAAATATCTCACATACTTACTGTAAAATAAGTAGAAGATATTATGGGATTATATAGTTTCTTCTTTTCTTGGGGCAAAATTAAGATCAACAATAACATAAACCTTACCAAACTTCAGGACATTATGTCAAAAACATAGGCTGACATTTGGCTGCAAGTGGATGTTCCAACAGGAGAATTATCCTTTATGTATTAATTGACCATAGAATCAAAATGCTTCAATGGCTAAAGGTGTCTGGCGACTTGAATTACATTGAAAACCTGTTGTTGGAACAAAAGGGCAGTCGCTTATATAGGCAAACTCGTTTCCAAAAAGATGGGATGTTGCGTAAAATTTTAGGAAAAACAGAATGCAATGATGTGCATATCATTTAAACTTTCTAAATTTAGTACAAAGACAGCATATCAAAAGTTGAAACTGAGACATTCTATTGTTTCTTGAAAAATGTATGCCGAATTTGAATTTGATGGCAGCAACATTGCTAAAAAAGTTATCCTGGTAGAATATCAAACAACAAATTAGTTAAATAAGCAATAGGGCAGTAACATGATTAGGTATCAAAAGATCATTCCAAAGAGGATGGGTCTGTCAGAATTGAGGATGAGGAGGGGTTCAACACTGTGAAAGACGGATAGGCAAATTGTGCAACAGTTTAAGAGTAACGTTTCTCAATGTAAATTTGCAGAGTTTGGGGATGTCATCATCTTTGGTACATATTATCATTAAAAGATTTATAGAATCCGGAGAAATCTCTGTAAGCAATGGACATGGCCGAAAACCAATATTGGATGGCTGTGATCTTCGGGCCCTCAGACAGCACTGCATTAGAAACAGACACGATTCTGTAGTGGAAGTCACTGCATGGGCTCAGGAATACTTCCGAAAACCATTGTGAACACAGTACGTTGCTGCATCCACAAATGTTAATTAAAACTCTACACTGCTAAAAAGAAAACATTCATAAACAAGATCCAGAACCTCTATCGCCTTCTCTGGGCACAAGCTCATTTAAGGTGGACTAAGACGAAGTGCAAAACTGTCCTGTGGTCTGACAAATAAAAAAATATATAATAATATATAATAATGGAACAACCGACCAGTTCTTTACTCTTGCAAGGATCCTGGAGGGGGCCTGGGAATATGCCCATCCAGTCTACATGTGTTATTGTGGATCTGGCGAAACCGGGTCCCCCGGGAGATACTGTGAGAGTATGGGTTAAGGAGATCCCTTCTTAGGGCTATCCAATCCCTGTATGTCCAAAGTGAGAGCTGTGTTCAGGTTCTCGGTAGAAGTCGGACTCGTTCCAGCTGGGGGTTTGTCTCCGCCATGGCTGCGCTTTGTCACCAATCCTGTTCTCAACGTTTATGGACAGGATATCGAGGCGTAGTTGGGGTGGGGAGGGGTTTTACAGTTCGGTGGGCTGGTTTTTGTTGCTCTTTGCAGATGATGTGGTCCTGATGGCATCATCGGTCTGTGACCTCCAGAACTCACTGGACCGGTTTGCAGCTGAGTGCGAAGCGGTTGGTTGAGGATTAGCACCTCTAGATCTGAGGCCATGGTTCTCAGCAAGAAACCCATGGAGTGCGTCCTCCGGGTAGGGAATGAGGCGTTACCCCAAGTAAAGGATTTCAAGTATCTCGGGGGCTTGTTCATGAGTGAGGGAAAAATGAAGCAGGAGATTGGCCGGAGAATCGGACCAGCGGGGGCTGTATTGCATTCGCTTTACTGCACCGATGTGACGAATAGAGAGCTGAGCCGGAAGGCAAAGCTTTCGATATACCGGTCAATTTTCATTCCTACCTATGGTCACGAAGGCTGGGTCATCACCGAAAGAACTAGATTGCGGGTACAAGCGGCTGAAATTAGTTTTATGACGTCTCCCTTAGAGATAGGGTGAGAAGCTCAGTCATCCGTGAGGAAATCGGAGTAGAGCCGCTGCTCCTTTGCATCGAAAGGAGCCAGTTGAGGTGGTTCGGGCATCTGGTAAGGATGCCCCCAGTACATCTCCCTCGGTAGGTGTTGCAGGCATTTCCAGCTGGGAGGAGACCTCTGGGTAAGCCCAGGACTAGGTGGAGAGATTATATTTCGACATTGGCCTGGAAACATCCCGGGATCCCCCAGTCAGGGTTGGCAAATGTAGCTAGGGAAAGGGAAGTTTGGGGTCCCCTCCTGGAGTTGCTGCCCCCTGTGACCCGATAACGGATAAGCGAATGAAGATGAAGAAGCGTCCTCCAGACTACAGGGAAGAGGGACCACCCAGCTTTTCAGCGCACAGTTCAAACGCCAGCATCTGTGATGGCATGGGTGACTTGGCTTCTGTGAAGGCACCATTAATGCTGAACAAAATATAAAGGTTTTGGAGTAACATGTGCTCCCATCCAGACAAATATTTTTCAGGGTAGGTCTAGCCTATTTCAGCAAGACAATGCCAAACTACATTCTGCACATATTACAAAAGCGTGGTTACGTAGAAAAAAGAGTCTGGGTGCAAAACTGGCTTGGCGGCCAGGCTTGTCACCCTTTTAAAACATTTGGTGCATAAAGAAAGGAAAAATACGACAAAGGAGACCCAAAACTGTTAAGCAGCTGAAACCCTGAATCAAGCAAGAATGGGAATACATTTCCCTTTCAAAACTACAGCAGACAACTATTGGTCTCCTCATTTCCCAAATGCATACAGAGAGTTAAAAGAAGTGGATAAGCAACACAGGGGTAAAGATGCACCTGTTTCAACATTTTCAAAATGTGTTGCTGGCATCAAATTTATAATGGGCATGTATCTTTCCAAAAACAATAGAATTCGATGGTTTCAACATTTTATATGTTGTCTTCAGCAGGGACTGGAGCACTTCTCAGCATAAGCAAAAAGGATAGTGCAAAACACCGCCAGATTCTTGAGTTGAAAATGGGAAAATGTTTCACGTTTCAAGATGGAAACGACATCACCAAAGTACAGTGGTTGAAGAAAAATAAGGTGAATGCCCTTGAGGGGCCTATACAGAGCCCCGACTTAAATCCCATCGAGAAGCTGTGTGATGACTTGAACAGTGTAGTCCATAAGAGGGTTTCCAATGCAATTCGACTGAGCTAGAATAATTCTGCAAGAAACAAGAATAGGAATCAGGCAGGACTAGTTTGTCTGGCCCGCAATTAGAAGGGATGAATATTGTTGCCCTCACTGGACTTGAACCAAGGTATCCCATGTAACAGGCTATGTCTTTAACCACTATGCCACTAAGCTATACATGTGCCACATGTCGGTATAGCTTCTCCACATTAGATAATTTTGTCACGCATTAACGTCACACTAAGTTTGAATATTTGGCTAGACACCATTAAGCAATGTGTTAAATTGACTAATGTTTTTTATTATGTTTTCTTCCACCAAAACAAGCATCTATGAACAGTAGACTGCCACTGGCAGTTTTAACAGCTTATTGGCCAGTAATAGCCTTACTGGTATATTTGGAATTGTCATGAGAATTGAGCAATTTCAAGCGAAACTGATGATTAACTTTTCACTGCCAAAGCTTTTTTATTTCATGGCATGATGTTTGTTTTTCTTTCATTTGTATATGTCATTGATACAATACCTATCAATACAGGTGACTATAACTGACTTTCTGGCCATGTAAAAAGACGAGAATCGTGGAAACCCCTCCTCTTTTATTGCACAATAGATATTGATATACAGGCTATTACCTCAAAAAGCATTTATGGTTGCGGACTTTGGAAATCTGCCAGAAATAGTTGCAATATAACTGTAAACATTTTATTTATAAGTAGGTAGTTAAGATTGTAGTTTTTGTTTATCCTGAACAAACCCTAATGCATAATTTGTTTTGGGTCGAACACAAGCCCAAGACTTTGTAGAAAACATTGCAAATAATTGCATTTCCATCATTTAACAGACATTTTTATCCAGGGACAGTTTTCCCCCAGTGCAACGTTTGGTAAAACGCCTTACCCTGGTCCACAACGACAATAGGCACAGTCAGGTTTCGAACCGGTTTACAAGCCTGACTCCCTAACCACAGAGACACTGACACCCAGTTGGTTCTTAATTCAATTTTCTTGCTGCAGTTTTGCTAGAATATTACTAAACTTACAGAAGTTAACTAGAAGTTTGCCACTACTTGCAACTTGTGTCAAACCAGCAGTGAACATGTTTGCCTGTAGTGGCAAACAGGAAAAGTCAGATTTTGCGTTTTCAGAGAGAAAGAGGGAGAGAAATATATACATTGTTTTTGTCTATAATATTAGAATTTCCTCATCTATTTATATCAAAGTCTGTTTTTTCTCATCTTTATCAATTTTGCCAACAGTTTCAGACCTGACTGTATGTGTTATGATGACCTGAACAATGTTATAATATGTCTGAAAAACAAAATGTGAACCTAAAATATTGATTTATTATTGTATTATCATATTAACAGTATATTGTTTTTACATCTTTACCATTAATACTTTTGGTTTTCCTAGTGAGACCAAAATTCACTGATCGCAAAATGAAAAGCTTCATGGTCGTGAGAGCCGGGAATTCTGCTAGAATCAACATAAACTTTGTGGTCAGCATCATTTTTATTAACGCATGTTAACAATGGCATATTTTGTCCAACATTGGAACTACTTGTAGCTTATTACCTAATAACAAACACACACAATAATGGATTTACAATGGCTGATTCAATTCCAGTGAGAAAGAGTTGTTACTGTTTTATGGGATCATAAGGATAGCGTTTTTCTACAGTATGTTTGGGAGAGTAAAATTGGAAAATTATTAAAATATAGTTTCCCTACAGTCGTGCTAACTGATAATTAATAAATCAGTTCTAACAACCTTTATTAATTGATAAAATACTGTTTATTTATAGCTTGCTAATATTTATGAATGCAATAATTCACAAATTACCAGTAAACAATTCAGTAATCCATTGTAAATGTTTTATTTTGTTTATGTAATATACAGATGGGTGAAAAATAACAGCAATTGTATACATGCCAAAGAGCATGATAGCATGTTACAGTGATGGGGGAAAAGTATTTGATCCCCATTGATTTTGTGAATTTGTCCTGTCCCCTTAGCAGTAAAACATCCCCAAAGCATAATGTTTCCACCTCCATGTTTGACGGTGGGAATGGTGTTCTTGGGGTCATATGCAGCATTCTTCCGCCTCCAAACACGGCGAGTTGAGTTGATGCCAAAGTTTTTGCTTTTGGTCTCATCTGACCACAACATTTTCACCCAGTTCTCATCTGAATCATTAAGATGTTCATTGGCAAACTTCAGACGGGCCTGTACGTGTGCTTTCTTGAGCAGGAGGACATTGCAGGCGCTGCAGAATTTCAGTCCTTCCTGGCATGGTGTGTTACCAATTGTTTTCTTGGTGACTATGGTCCCAGCTGTCTTGAAACAGGATTTACAAGATGCTAATGTTTAGTTCTGGGCTGATTCATCACCATTCTCATAATCATTGCAACTCCACGAGTGAGATCTTGCATGGAGCCTCAGACCGAGGGAGTTTGACAGTTCTTTTGTGTTTCTTCCATTTGTGAAAAATCGCACCAACTGTTGTTACCATCTCACCAAGCTGCTTGGCGATGGTCTTGTAGCCCATTCCAGCCTTGTGTAGGTCTCCAATCTTGTCCCTGGCATCCTTGGACAGGTCTTTGGTCTTGGTGGTCCATGGTGGAGAGTTTGGAATCTGATTGATTGCTTCTGTGGACAGGTGTCTTTTGTACAGGTAACAAGCTGAGATTAGGAACACTCCCTTTAAGAGTGTGCTCCTAATCTCAGCTCGTTACCTGTATAATTGACACCTGAGAGCCAGAAATCTTTCTGATTGAGAGGTGATCAAATACTTATTTCACTCATTAAAATACAAATCAATTTATAACATTTTTGACAAACGTTTTCTCGATTTTGTTGTATCTCAGTGTTCAAATAAACCTACCATTAAAATTATAGACTGATAATTTCTTTGTCAGTGGGCAAACAAACAAAAATTTTCCCTCACTGTAGTTGCTTAACTGTGTCATGAAGTACACCTGCATGGAAGCATAAGCATTTATTCTTCCAGTAATTTATTCAGGTTTTCTTTAATTTTTTACCCATCTGTATATAGTGCTGTCAAATTACTAGTATCTGTATAACAGAATAAAATCTGCTATTCGGTGTTAGTGTGAAACACTGTGACCTGGAATATGTGGCGGTTTCAAGTGGGGTTTGCTTATAATATCTATTCTCTTAAAACTCCAAACAGCCTCCTCTGTCTATTTCTTCTTTGTTTTTTGGTAGGCTTCTCCTATGCCAAACATAACGTGGCTAAAGGATGGGATGCCTGTGTCAAAACATGTAACCATAAGCAACTCTGATATTACATCCCAGCTTCTGATCCCCACCTCTGAGCGTCAAGACACAGGAATCTACACTGTCATAATCAAGAACATGGTTGGTCAAGAAACCTTCAGTGTTGAGATCAGAGTCACAGGTATATGCACATGTTCCAGTAAAAATGGACCGTTAATGGCGGTAACGAACACTATCCATAAAAGATCACTCATGTGAACACGAATACTCACTTTTTAATCAAATTGTCCACTTCACCACATCTTTTAGTCAGAGTTTAGGTTATGGGAGTTTCATTAGTAAGGTAATACATCGAAAAGTCTGCCATTGTTGTTTATTGATGTTTGGTCTGTGACCTTATTGAAGACCAACAGTGTAACATGGAATTTCAAGAGACAATACACTAACTCTGCTGAAGATGTGGGTTCTCTGAATTCGGTAGTTTCCCTACAGCAAATACATCAATCACACTGTATGTGTGCTGCACCTTTAAATTAGGCGGTAGCTGCTACAACCTTCTCTTCAGCAGTATAATCAAAGCATTACATTAGGGCAAAATCTGTGCTTTCTTTGATGCTTTAATCTTTAAAGTTATGCTGGCATATATTCATAATTGCCAAAAAAGACTACCGATACCTTGCCTGTCTTTGTTCCTTCTGTTTGGCTGGTTGCTAATGACAAGCCAAACAGCCAATCTGTCTTGCTTGTTTGACAGGCTGTGTAACTACATCTACTGCAGCTTGCCTAAATAGCTAAATGAAACTCCCTTTTGAATTTTTTTATTAACTTAAGTCATTTGAATGCCTGTTGATATCATGCTTATTTTGGCATAGCCTACTTTTACAGATGTCAATCTGCTATAATATGCCTACTGTTACATACTGTCAATCTTGTCCTTTGTATACATGTGGCAGCATAGTCACGCAGTCAGTGAGTAAGCAGTAAACAGCAGTAGAGGTGGCCCTTTCTAGAACATCCATAAATGCAGCCATTGTTTTCATGAATGGTTAACAACCACAGGCTTTCTACCTGGTTGCAGATGATCCCAAACCAGCCGGCCCAGTAGTGGTGGATCAGAATGTCCCTGGAACAGTGACTGTGACTTGGACTCCCTCGCCAGATGAGAAGAGGGATGACAGGCTATACTACATTGTATCCATGCGTGACTCTGTTAAGCGTATGTGGCAAACTGTGGCTGACCGCCTCTTCAACAACAAGTTCACAGCCCTCAACATCATGGCGGGACGAGAGTACTACTTCCGTGTCTATGCCAAAAATGACATGGCGCTATCTGAGCCTTCTGAGTCGCCAATCTGGGGCATTACCAAAAAAAAGGGTTTGTTACGATTATTGCAGTATGTGCCATTGTGGATGTCATTGTCAACTATAAGATTCAAATAGCACCTTCAAAAGGAAAGCAAAATATATTTTTGGGAATTAAATGTAACCGACTTGTCTTTGAAAGCAAAACAAACTCCAGCTGTCCTGAAAAATATTCAAGTATAGGAGTTGATGACAGTTACACATTTCTTTAAGACAAATTTAACAAATGTATAGAAAACTTTGGAAGGCCAATTTAACTGCTGAATCATTAACTGAGACTTCCCCATGATTGTTTGTTCCATCTAGATAAGTTGTCAGTGAGTTTCACTCCATCCAAGGACTGCAGCTTTCAGACCGTGCCATCATTCTCTGTTCCACTGAAAACACACAGAAGCCCTGAGAGCTACGAGTGCTACATGAGTTGTGCTGTAATGGGAATTCCTACACCCCATGTCACATGGTACCGTAACAACGTCAGCCTCAACACCAATACCAACTACCTTATTACCAACACTTGTGGTGTCTGCTCCATGGTCATACTAAGAGTTGGATGCAAGGACAGTGGGGAGTACAAAGTAATTGCAGACAATTCTTTGGGGAGTGCAGAGTGCTCTACAAATTTGACAGTCCAAGGTATAAAATGATTATATTTAGCATAATTGAAATATAGTATTTACGATGTGTAAAATAATGCATTAAAATAATTGTTCCTTTTTTTTCAGAATAGAGTGGTTCTACAGTCATCTTTACAGCTTCCAGTTCAGCTTATTAAATAATACATTAAGTGTAACCAGAAACAATGAAGAAAGTTGAAATGGTTGCTGAATAATCATTTTCTTAGCGATTGGCTGTGCTTTTTAATAAAAGAAATGTGAAAAAGCGAAAAATTCAATATTATTAGTAGTTTAAGATGGTTTGAGTGTGAGTGAAAATATCTTACACTATGTATAGCATACATTTAATAAGCCTACATTGTATTGCACAAACTTTTGTTTGACATAAACTGACAAAAGATAGTAGAGACAAAATCATTGACTTGGAGACCCCCCTCATTTCAGTGTGTAATCAATGTTACAGTTCACAAATATTGTCCACTGGTTATGCTCTCTGCCCACATCCTCCTCACAGTTCTAGAGTAACCCACACCCAGCTTTTGTTTTGCCAACTGTCACATGGCTCCACATATTTATTTTACTGCCAACATGCAGTCATGTTCTTTAACAGGATACATTGAAAGTTAATTACGGATAGTAATAAATGAGAAAAATGCATAGGGGTTACTGAGTTTGACCTTATGTACATTTTCTATTTAACTGGTTTCAAGTTTTACGAAACTGATATGTTCTACATGACAGTTCACTAATGATTGTTGACTTAGTTGGCCAATAACATTTTAAAGCAATTCATACTATGCTCAAACATTGACATTTACAAGCATATAAAATTGTGTACAAGACACTTTTCAATGTTCACTGCGTGATAATGCATGCAGTTTATCCTAATTTTTGTCTTTGTGTACTTTTCAGTGTGTTTTTCAATCAATGTTAAGTTATTGAATTTAATGACTTGGCGATATTGGCATTTCTATCCAGTAGGAATATTCATTGGTCATGACCCTTTGTGGCCCCTGCAGTAAATACCTTCCGGATCATCAAGCTTCTCAGCTCAGCCTCAAGCTCAAACTTTTATTACTTTGCCTAAAATATTCACAACATACAATCAATCGTGCTTGGATTAAGCAAATTGTAAAGGCTATGAATTCAAAATGGCTTCATATGGTATTAGGTTTTTGCATTCTATTAAATATGTTCTAACCAAATACTGATTGCATTATAGTGAATTTGTCCAATGCTGTTTAGATTTAAAATACACCTGCAGTCCATGCTGATTCATCTGCAAAAATGTACAGCTCATACCAGGTCTGTAGAGACAAACTAATACATTTTAAACAAGCTCAGTTATAAGGAAGAAGAGTAGGCCCTTATCCAAACTGCACAGTAGAACCTACAAATGCTGCATGTATGTGTAACTGATACTTTGAAAACACAGCTTGTTGAGAGTTTTTGCCTTGTGACAGAATCCCTATGGCGGAAGTCAGTAAAGGAGTTCCCCAGCTGTTTCTTCACTCAAGTCCTTTTTTCTTTAGCAGACTACAGCAACAAAAAGAATACTGTGTTTTTCTATTGGTAACGTATTTCAAACAGCTGAAAATTGATTGATTAGTAAATGAGTCAGAAAAGTTATGGTCTTCAATATCTGCCAGTATATAGTCAGGTTAACCTGGCTGTGTTTGACATTTGTTGAGCATCATGGCTATTTGCTGTTTGTCATCTGGTCTTACCATAATGCACGTGCCCAAGCACTTACCCATTTACACTCAAAGTTAGGTTTTGGTAAAATCGTTGTTATTTTAATGAGCTACATTTGTTCTTGTTTATCCGAACCCAGTCAGTCTGAGTTGTCGTAAAGTAGATATTCACTCCCACCTGTCCTTTGGCAGCGCCTGTAAGTCTAGACAGAGCTCATGGGTGCCCTTGTCTCTGTTTCCAGAGAGGAAGAGACAAAGTGAGAGGACTAATTATCACTCAAATCTGTCCAAAATAAGCTAAATACCTTTCATTGCAAGCTTGTGCAAGCTAAACCAAGTCATTGTATCGCAGGAACTCTAAATTATCTATTTATTAGTTTGCAGCTGCAACTGTTAACCCCCAGCATTATTTCTTGTGAAAGGAGACTTTAATCAAACAGATGCATCTGAATACATTCTGATGTACTTCCAGATGTGAAAGTCACAGACCAACACACCAAAAGGCGAGACGGTTCCATGGAATATTTTCTTGGAGTAATATGTAACTTAATATATGTAAAATGGTAGGGGTACTACTTATATTTATTGTCTTCTGTCTTTATGATAACAACATACACTCTGATCAAACAATGCATTCAACATCCCCTAAGCCAGGGGTCATAACCACGATATAACCAAGATATAACTATACGTTTTTG
>JACXGJ010008246.1:0-27829 GCA_016801105.1 Esox niger | reverse complement strand
GTGTGTGTGTGTGTGTGTGTGGTGTGTGGTGTGTGGTGTGTGGTGTGTGGTGTGTGGTGTGTGTTGTGTGCGTGTGTGGGTGTGCGTATGTGTGACTTCAACAAATATGTATCAGGGAGTTTGATTAGTGGCTGCAAGACTGGGCTTGCACAGGTTAACTGATTAAGAATCCTGCATGCTAAAAGGAAAAATGATTTTTAGTCAAGGCTCTGTTTACAGGAAATGTTTGTTTACAGGAAACACAGTGAGAGAGTTCTGTAAATATATTGATCAACAACACATATAGTATACTTACATTGGATGGGTGGATTACGTTTCCAACCAAGACTCAAACTCTTAGAGTTGATTTTGTGAACACAAAATAAAATTTTCTATAGTTCTAATAATTATAATTATTAGTTGATATGCTATATAACCACAGGTTAATAAAGGCACAATAAACTGTTTAAACAACAACAACAATGCTGTCCCCCACAACTGTTGCTGGTACAAAGCTGAGCAATTGCTGAATATTTAAAACTACATCCTTTGGAAATAAAAAAAAACACAACAAGCATATATATTTTCTGTGGGTAGCACAATTCGAGCAATTATAGTTTTTTAATACAATCATGCCCTTTAAGAATCAATGTGTGAATGTCATTGTTGAGCATTTTTCTTATAATTTATAAATGTGTCAAGGTAACATGTAACTATGCTCCAAAAGCTTTCCCTGTCACCCGTTTAATTTCACATGAAACTACCTAGGGACACAGTTCTTTGCCTCAGCTTCATTTTACATTTTAGCCAAGCTCACCACGTTCGCTATACAGAACCGAGTGCAATTCTTCTACATATGCCTTGCTTCCTCTTCGGAGATGGGTAACTATTCAAGCACTGTGACAATAGATGATGTAAAAAATAATAATAATAATAAATAAAAGTACCGTTGATTCATTCATTGATTGTGGGACAGCAAAGCATTCTGCTTCCTTCTGGTTGAAATTGACACCTCAAGGACTGGTGGCATTGTTTCAACAATCACTTTTAGCATATTCATGCATATCACACAAACAACGTCATTGAGGAGATTATGGGGTATTGGCATCCGCTTTTTATTTTACTATTCAGAAGACCACTAATTTACATGAAATTACCCACTATTCACGGATCCTGCTCCTAAATCATAGCGAAGGGCATATTTCTGGGTATTGCTTCGACTAAACAGCTTAAGATTTGAAGTGGGATTGGATCCCATGCTTCATTTAAACCATTCTTCCATTAAATTGAATAAGAAATCATGGTGACAGACGCCATGTCTTGGCTTGGGTGAGACGTCTTGCAAGCAAAACTTCACACAAACTGGAGTGCCCATTATTACTTGGATCGCAATCAGGTGTGTGTATGTTTGATGTGTGTGCGGGCATGAGGATCATGGGGGTAGAGCATCACTGTGGTAGATTCATGGAATTATCAAAGTGGGGGGGGGGCTTTGAAGTGGGTGTGCACACACTCGATGTTCCTGGTTAGTTATACAAGTAAAACATTTCCTGGTAGTTGATTTAATTGTTGTTGTATTCATTTTGTAAATTTTGCATAGGTTGATTACAGGTTGTTCATTCAAGTAGGTCATCTACATACTTGTGGCCTGCTGTGTAAAACCTTTTCATTTCTACACTGCCTTTCCATTTGGAATTATGCTTAAGCACTGAACCTATTAGATCCATATTCACTCACTGGCCACCTGTATGTCACTCACTGGACCCAGGTTTGAGTAAAGGAATGATATTAGCATTCATATTGGATACTGTATTAATAACGCAATGTGGTCATCTGTACTATAAAGTGAATATAGCTAGTCCTTATGCTGCTTACGCTGGTCAGCTTTTACTGAATGCGCGTGGTGCATGTGGCTACTTGAACAGAAAACTTCTCACTTAAGCAGTGCTGAATCATCAAGCCATGTGAGTGCCACAAAATGTTTTTTGCAACATGAAAGACAAAAAAGTTATCTTGCAAATTCAGCAAGCTCTGTGGGTTATCTTTTATTATGTATTGTTAATGCCATCTTTGATGTGCTTATCAATGCACTACCACCTTCTCCCAAATTTGTAATATGTCATATTAGTCAGAATGTGTGTGAAATTTCAAATCAATCCAGTAATAGTTCACCCAAATAACAAAATTAAATATTAGAGTTACCCTGTAAACAGTCTATAGAAAGTTTTACAGGATTCCCTTTGGTTTCATTTCTTGGTCTCCAAATGCAAGCATTTTAGCATTTCATCTCTATTCAGGTCCAGAGACCTATATTAGCATTTTTTCGGCAGCATATCCAAATTTCACAAAGGTATCTGAAATTGATTTTGAGGCTCAACAAAGGACCTTGATGAGTGAAAAATGCTTATTCGTACCATTACATTCGTACCAATGGGGACTGGTTTCACAAGTGCCAAATAATCATGGCACCAACATTATAATTGTATGCATGTTATATTGAAATCCTCTCTACAGCCTCTGTTGAGCTTCACAACACATTTGAAATAGTTTTGGATGATCTTATATGATGCTCGGAAAATGCTAATATAAGTCTCAGGACATGAATAGGTCTTGTGCCAGAAAGGCTTGCATTTAGAGACAAACCATGTATTTTTGTCATACTTTGTCCATAGACAGCTTATAGGTTAAAAACACCACTGTATGATTTGGTCATTTATCTCTTTGGTCATTTATCTCTTTAATGTGACAGATATTTTAATACCAGGAAATATACTAACTAATACAATAATTTAAGAAAAAGGAGTAGGGATTGTTTTAGCCCTCTTAAAGTATTACTTAGTTGGATTGTTATAATATTCAATTTAAATAGCAGAGAAATAGAGGACCAATTCTGCTGCAGCAAGAGAAAGTGGGCACTGAGAAGTCAAAATAATATGTGACCTTTACCGAAACCAGTCACTTTGATCCCAAATCACATTTTGACTTGTATATACCACTAGCACACACCCACACTTTCTCTTTTACACATATGGTAGATCAGAATGCATACTTACATAGGTAGGCACATACAGTATATGAAACCATGCAGGCACGTGCACAAGTTAGGCTCAACCGGTGCAGAGCACATGCCCCTTTGCTATCTAGTGCCCTTTCCATTTGGCATGTGCCCGTCCGCCCCGGCAACGCACACACACCGACATGCATGCGTCGTCCGTTTGTTTTCACGCGTCACTAACTCCAATACATCGTCCGTCGATGTGAGCCGACAAACCCGCCTACTTTTTCAGATTCAGCACATGCCTCTCGGAAGGACTGTGCACGGCGCTGAATCCATGTACATGCTGTACATACGTGCGCACATGCACATACTCACATGCGCCCATAAACCTGTGCAAGTATTAGATAATTGCATGCATGTGTCAGAAGTAGGCTACGTACTCTCATATACTTATACGATCACAAACTTTAGAAAATGCCAGTGCCATATTTCTCTTCTTATATGTCAGGGACTAGAGCATATTATTAAAATAAAATGGTTATTCTACAGTTAATTGTGACCTTCTGCAGGGGTCATAGGGTTTTGTATACACACACAGCTTAGCATGAATCAGCTGTACCATATCTAATGAATTGGATAGTGTTAAGTGCTTTTCATTCCCATAGAAAAGGGACAGAAGGCTTGGAAAATTTGATGGAAAGGAAGGACATCTCAAAAAGGTACCATTGGATGTTGAGGTCCAGGTGCGTTTGATCCTGCGCTAGGGAATGTGTGTATATTTTATTTCCTGGATGCAGCAGTACAGTGTGGTCCTCCACTGTCCTTGTATTCCTTCACATACACTACTCCAAGCTCAGAATGGGTGGATTGGAAGTGGTGGTGCTTCTTCATTCCAGGTAGACTTGAATCTGTGTGTCAGCCATACGAAGGGAAAAGGGTCCCACCAGAATCAACTAATTATCAAGCCAGTGGTGACATGTTGATTGTTCTTGCTTTCAGTTTCTTGCTTACGTGACAGTGATCATTTCTGTCAGCACCAAACTTATGTCAACTAATTCAATTCATTTAAATCGGTTTATTCCATAAAAATGCTAGTTTTATGTGTGGTTGCGAGTTGTGACTAATTTTGTTATTTTGCTTATCAGTACACTGCTCAATGAGGAAGGCCATAGCCTATGCACTTCTCAAGCTAAAAACCACCAATCAGTTTGCGGGTGTTCCTGACTTGATGAAATGTGTATGTGATGACATTTCTCGAACTTTGAGTCTCCTGTTGCAAGGCCCTAATCGAATATAATGAAATTCAGAATATATTTCTGTTCTGATTACATAGTTGAATAGCAAAATACAAGCTAAGATCATGAGCTAGTTATGAGCTTGAAGGGTATAATGGTGTTGAACGTTGATCTGTAGTTACATAAGTAGTGTTCTTGTCTAGGTAGGAGAGAGCCATGTGAAGTGCAGTTGATATTGTGTCATCCATGGATCTCTTTGGGGGGTATTCGAATTGGAGCGGGTCCAGAGTATAAAGGATAATAGTGTTGATTTGAGCCATGACCAGCTTTTTAAAGCCTTTCAAAGCACATCATAACAGATGTGGGTGCTACTGGAGGATATTCGTTTTGGCCAGTAGACTGTAAACATTAAACTCGCTAGTATTAACAGCACAATATCGAGTAAATTACAGTTTAGTTAAATTAAGAAAATATCGTATGGTAAAAGTGGTCAAGTCAGTGGAATCAATCTGTCAAACCTGGCTGTCATTTGAACCCCCGTGGAAAAAAAGCCATGGAGACCAAGTGATTGAAATTCAATTTTGAAAAAGTAATAACTTAGAGTGATTATAAAAAGAGACTGGACACTTTCAGGTGTTTCATATCTCAAGATAAATGCACTTTATTAAGCAAACCAACAGAGTGGAAGTGCTTCAGAACTGAGGGTTTATGTTTTCTAATTGACTTACTGTCTTAGTATTTGCACTGATGATGACTATTTAACATGCTGTGTATACATTACACTGTTTCAAAAAATAAATATTATTCACCACTTAGATTGTAGTATTTCATTACATTTAAAGCACATAGTTAATGGACCACTTAATGGCTTTGGAATTGAACTGTTACAATTTAAAACAGGCTCCGACTCTGAAAAGAGGATTCTGGTTCGGTTTAACGGTAAGTTATTATTAACAGTAATGGACTGTACATAATACATAACAGTAATTAAGTATTTCATGTAATGTATTCCACTAATATAATTTTATCATTTTGTATAACTCTTTAGTAGCCTATCGCTCTAAACTGTCTTTCAAATTTCCATTTTGAGAACTAATGACTGGTGATGGACTGGAATGGGTGTCTTAATAGAAAATATTCCACGTCGATGTTAAATCGTGGTTAACCAAGAGCATAATGACGAAACAACTGACCACAAAACCTAAAGTTATTTGGTGTTCTGTAAATAGTTTTGCTGTTGTAAGGTTCTGTTTTGTTTTTGCTCTTGTTTCTTAACATATCCTGTCTTTGTTCTGATTGTTTTCACCTGTTTGTTGTTGAGTCCTCATTGGCATCCTATTTAGTTTGCCATATTCTGTTAGCCCTTTGTTGAGTCATTGAGTTTTTTGTGTACGTACTGACCACCAGTCGGAGTTTTGCCTGCCTGCTGTTTTCGTGCCTTTTCTAGTTTTTTTTACCTGCCTCAGTTTTATCATTAAACCTTTTTTTATTCTTTAAGTCCCTGCCTGGTGTCCTGCTTACCAGAAATGTGACAGAAAGACTCAAAACAAAATGGACCCAGCAGATTTATGGGGGCCACTTGAGGACCAGGAAATATGCCTCAATGACCTGGCCCCTCTCATTATAAGGGCCATTGCCTCCTGCCAAGGGAGATGCCAGCTGGCCGATTCGGCCCTCCGCCCAAGGGCCTCCCCAGAAATGTTAGGGGGTAGCCGTCCGAGCTGGTGAAGCCCAGCAGCACCAATGAACCGTCCAAGCTTGTGACGCCTGGCAGCGCCCCTGAGCCGTCCGAGCTGGTGAAGCCCGGCAGCACCCCTGCGCCATCTAAGCTGGTGAAGCCCGGCAGCACCCCTGCGCCATCTAAGCTGGTGAAGCCCGGCAGCGCCCCAGCGCCATCCGAGCTGGTGAAGCCCGGCAGCAGCCATGAACTGTCCTAGCTTGTGAAGCCTGGCAGCGCCCCTGCGCCGTCCAAGCTGGTGAAGCCCGGCAGTGCCCCTGCGCCATCCGAGCTGGTGAAGCCCGGCAGCGCCCATGAACCGTACCAGCTTGTGAAGCCTGGCAGTGCCCCTGAGCCGTCCGAGCTGGTGAAGCCCAGCAACGCCCCTGCGCCCGTGAAGCCCGTCGGCAACCCGGCCCCGCTGGCTCTGCCTGGTGTACCTGGTGCTGCCATTGGGGCAGCGTGCTTGCCAGAACCAATATTCCGCTCCTGCCTGACATCACACCCCGTCCGGCTCCATAGCCACTGCCTGCCTCAGCACACTACATTCCCTCCCTTTTGGACTTTCATTGGGGCGTATGGGTATCCAGCCCTTGCAGGGGGAGTGGTACCATAGAAATAGTTTTGCTCTAGTTCCTAAACATACTCTGTCTTTGATTGTTTTCACCTGTTTGTTGCTTAGTCCTCATTAGCACCCTATTTAGTTTGCCCTATTCTATTGGCCCATTGAGTCATTTTGCATATGTACCGGCCACGAGTCTGTTTTTGCCTGCCTGCTGTTTGCCTGCTGTTTTCCTGCCGTTTTATTGTTTTTTACCTGCTTCAGTTTTATCACTAAACCATTTTTTTTCTTCAAGTCCGCACCTGGAGTCCTGCTTACCAGAAACGTGACAGCTGTCACTACATTTGCCTATAGGTACACTACTTTGAACAGCCTGCCTGTCTCCTGAGATCATAGGCTATTTCTACATGCATGGATTTAATCTCAGATTATCAGAGCTGTGAAGCAGAGGCATAGGTTGGAGACAGACTACAAATACTAGATTGATAAAACAAATCAAATATAGGAAAGCTGCATTTCAAATACAGCAGTAGATTCCAACATGCCTGCTGGGTATACAAAGCATATAGAGACTAAATACACACAAAGGCATCTGGATCATTAGTGGATCTTTACTTTCCCTTCATAAAAAGGAATGGGGGAGGGTTGAGTGTCAGTGCTTGGTATATGAATTTAAATTACAACTACTTGACTTTAATTAGGAGTGAAGTAGCCTGAAGTGTTAGGCACACATTAACCTTACTTTTACAACTGGGGAAATTGAATAACACACAATGCATAATGTCGTAAACAGTGTGCTGTATGAAATAATTAACCGGTGTGTCAACTCAATCACAGAACAGACAGCCAGATTGTTGATTTATCATCGAGGTAATTACGCAGGTACACACATCCCTAGTGCCCTATAGATTATTATATTTTGAGTATGGCAGTTATTTCACATAAGTACCTGGAATAAGGCCATCGTTTAAACTATTAATTTACATTATTCTCCAAAAGTTTTTTAAATCAACTTCGCCCTGTTAAGCAATCACATTTGTATTGGCCTTTAACCTTTAATTTACAAAGAATTTGGTAATTCAATATTTTATAGTAAATAAATTAAAGCCTCTAACACAAGCCATGGTCTAACTCTAACCAATAGAATATATATATATATATATATATATATGTATACACACAATACACATAATACACATAATGTTTTGAATTCATAGTACTGGCTTGATAACTCGGTGATGTAAAGTTTATCTTAATGCCATTTTACCTCATTTAAACATGATTTCACATAATTTATCACATTCTTTCTACTCTCAATTTTTTGATGTCCAATTCAGAATGATTGCCTTCCCTAATCGCAATAACTCCAAAACAGGTTTTTAAGAGTCAAAGTCTAGGCATGTACTCCAATGCATGTTTTGCGGAAACACACTGCAAACTAGAAAGAAAGTTTATTAATATAGCACAATTCCTACATAGAAGCAATTCAATGTGCGTTACAGGGAAAATAAAAATTATGTAATAGAATTAAAACAGTCAGATTGTTACACTTGTCTAACTCAGTGGTCTCCAGAGGGACTGCATGATCTTCAACACTGGAGGTATTTCCTGGCCAAAATACACAATAGACGTGCTGGTTCCTAACGTACTACAAGGAATCACTTGCAGGCGGTTTAAAGGACAAGAAAAGACAACCCTGTCCAACATCTACTCAGAGTGGCCAGGAACAACATTTGTGCAGCCCTAGATACTGACATCTGAGCAGCGACCGGTATTAGAACACAAGGCTGTAATACTGCAATACTGTACAACGCTGGGAATTATTTTGTGTTACAATGTTAGTAAAATTTTACTGTCAATATGACATCAGCTCCATTTTGATCCGTGATCAAATGGAGCCCCAGGCTAGGGCGTGACTCTTGCCGGCACCCTGTCGTTCTCTGCAAACTTCAAAGCTGTTGCAAGTTCATGCTATACAACATTCGTAGAGTACGTCTTAACTTCACACAGGAAGCAGCACAGGAATTTATCCAGGTACTTGTCATCTTATGTCTGGATTACTTCAACTCACTCTTGTGGTAGGGCTCCCGGCATGTGACACCACACCCCTGCAACTTGGCCTTCCCCCTCTTTTGAGTACTCCATTCTTGATCCACGTATTCAGAACTTTTTCTATTCTGGCACCTAAATGGTGGAATCAGCTTCCTCTGGTGGCAAGGATAACATTAACTGTCCGGTTTCAGAGACCCTACCTTTCCAAAGAGTAAATAAAATAGTTCTACTGCCACCACTTCTGTTACATTTGTTTTTTGTATGATCTCCTTTATAGCACTTTTTCTGATAACTCATTAATTGATGTAATCTGCTAAATTACTCAAATTAAGAATGTAAGTACTGTAATACTGAGAGTATCACACACTACATATTATTAACCCTGTGTTATTTTACGTTAACTCATCTGGAGTTAATTTATCTGCTCTACGAACAATAAAAATGGTACACTGGTACATTTGTTGTGTAATATTACAAAAGTCTTAAAGTTTCCAGACCATTCCAGTTTGACGGATGCACCAATAGGAGTGTATATTACAGTGTGTATACACACTAATGAGACAAACCATTATGACTGCCTGCATAATATGCTGTTGGTCCTCTGTGTGCTGCCAAAACAGCATCGACCCAACGAGGCATAAACTCTAAAAGACCCCTGAAGGTGTGCTGTGGTGTCTGGCACCAAAATATTAGCAGTAGATCCTACAAGTCCTGTAGGTTGGGACCAGGAGCAGCCATGGATCGGACTTGTTGGTCCAGCACATCCCACAGGCGCCCAGTATTATTGAAATCTTGGGTATTTGGAGGCTAGGGCAACACCTTGAACTCTTCGTCATGTTACTCAAACCCTCCCCAAACAATGTGTGCAGTGTACCGGGGTGCATTATCCTGCTGATGGAGGCCACTGCCATCATGGAACACCATTACCATGAAGGGGTGTACCAAATCAGCAATGATGTTAAGGTAGGTAGGTGGCACATGTCAAATTGACATCCTTATAATGGGTGGACCCAGGGTTTCCCAGCAGAACATTGCCCAGTACACTCCCTCCTCCGACTTGTTGTCTTTCCCAGTGCATCCTGGTGCCAACACTACCCTAGGTAGACAGCACACATGTACACAGCCGTCTACATGATTTAGAAGAAAAACGGGACTCCCTGGACCATGCAACCTGCTTCCACTGCTCCAAGATCCAGTTCCAATGCTTACGTGCCCATTGAAGGTGTAGTCATCAAGGGCACACTGACTGGTCGGCAGCTACGCAGACCCATATGCAGCAGGTTTCAATGCGCTGTGTGTTCTGTTGTCACACATTCCCCCCAAAGCCAGCATTCACATTTACCGTGACTTGGGCCACAGTAGACCTTCTGTTGGTTGCTACAAGACGGGATAGCCTTCATTGCCCACGTGCATCAATAAGTCTTGGGCGCCCAACACCCAGTTGCCAGTTTGTGATTTAACCCTCCTCAGATCACTGTCAGTAGGTACTTACCACTACTGACTGGGCACACCCCACAAGCCTTGCCATTTCAGAGATATTCCGACCCAGTTGTCTGGCTATAACAACTAGGCCTGTGTCAAAGTTGCTCAGGTCTTTAATCCTGCCCATTACAATCTACTCTACCCACATCTTGATATCTGCCCTTGTTAGGAGTTAATCCATGTTATTTGCTTCACCTGTGACAGGTCAAACAATTTTGGCTCATCAGTGTAGGTCTGGGCTGAACAAAATGGAAATTCAGAAAAAATAATAACCTTATTTTTTTAAATAGTGAAGAGGGTGTTATTTTGGGCATAGCCATGGTATGAAGTGGAGGAGCAGGAAGAATCAGGGGGGGAGCTTGTTATTAAAGAAATCAATAAAAGGGGCTATGGTAACCCAATGGCCAAAGCACTCATACTTATGGAATCTTTATTTAATTTTTGCAGAACACCAAGGTTTTCTACAGAGATGTTAACTCTGAAAGGAATACTTTAATGCAGGCAATATAAAGAAGGACTTCCTGTTTAATTGAAAACACATCACCCTATACAGCCCTAATGCTCACTGTCACCTCTGTGTGCCAGGGGTTGTTTTCAATTCTCTAGGCCACAAAACAAGAACACTGTCAGCATTACAGGATTACAGTTACGCCCAAAATAATTTTCATACAATTTTTGGACAGTTTCATGCGTGTAATAGCCCATCAATGCTTTGAACCACTTACCCTTTGTCAGGGTGACAGGGTTATGGACAAACCTATAGTTCCATTTCAGTCAGTCACTTTTGTAGGACACATATATTTGTTACACAATCCTGCCCCATGCCAACCAGGCACAATGCAAAATTAGAAAGCCTGTGGCAGCCTAAACAATGAGAACTGACTTGCACAGACAAGCAATCCTGTATAACAATGCAGAATACGCTGGTTACCTATTCATCCAGTCTTGCCCCAGTCAGTTGTAGAAGTTGCTAGGCTGCGAGCTGTAACATCATTGTAAATGCACCGGATACCGCAACACGTCTATTAAAACACTCACCTTGCTAAGAAAACCTTTCTAATTGTTGTCGTAGGCTAGGAAGTCTTCACAGGCTCAGGAATTACATATTTGCATGCGTCCAGGAAAAACCCTTTAAAACTAAAATACGGTGAAAAATATTTGATTACTTTAACTGTCAGCTGCCAATCTGCTGCTCCCCCGTCTGTCCCTGTCCTTGTCCAGCTGGTCATGCCTTCGATATGGACTAGGTTTAAATAAACTCTGGGCTTAGCACACATGCATCGATTAACTATTACAATTTGACTCTTAATATGTTCACCCGGCACAGCCAGAAGAGGACAGATCACCCCTCGGAGCCTGGTTACTGTCTAGGTTTCTTTCCAAATTTGGACTTTCTTAGGGAGGTTTTCCTAGCCACTGAAGTTCAATACTACTGTTGTTAGCTCCCTGGGGATAAAGACAGAGTGTTGATTGATTGATCATTAAAAAATGGCTGGTAATTTCTAAATGGTTTACAGTTAATGCTTGTGACTTTATGGAGAGTCTGGAATTTAAACCCATAGTCATTGTTTCATTTCAAATCTAATGTGCTGGAGTAAAGAGCCAAAGCATGTGCACTGCATGTTAACAAGCAGGATGGCACCCAACTCCTTTTAATGTTGATTGGGGCCAACATGGAGGGTTAGGCACACACTGTTTGAGCAGGTTGATGCCACATAGGTACATATCTACTTTGCAGAAGATGATTTTAGGGATTTTTAACAAGAGTTCAGTGCGCTTTGCTTTGTGGAGGTTATCCACTAATATTTTTACCTCTAATATTTTTTATGATATTGATCTGTCTCCTTGAGATAGCCATAGGTCAACAATAGCTGACGATGTGATACTGTGATAGGTAGTCCAACACCAACAACAAAAAGCTTTTTTTATATATATATCGCATGAAAGGATTAGGAGAAGCAAAGGGATGAATTTGCCTACATTTCTCCTTTAATCACTGGAGCACTGCATTGTGTGTGCATGTTTTGACCAATCAGTTGTACAGACAGCATGAGTTGTGCACTCTAAAACCCAAAGTTGTGATATCTGCTCCGATATTTATTTAGCATTTGTAATAACACCACTCCGCATAGGCACCATTCAACGCTTACATGAATGAAGCAGACTGTACCAAAACATGATACTCGATCAGACATTCTGTGTTACATGGAAACAGGACAAAGTCAGTCCGAATTGTAATCTAAAATGTGGCCTGTCACTCGGGCCATGGTAAATGAAGTAATGCCTACTTACAAAACATGTGTTTGGTCTGTAAGAATATGTGAATGGGATATAATTTGGTTTCACCATATTGAATAATTCCCTCCCAAAAATGTTTTCCTCTGTGGTGTGGCCGACTGATGGTGGGGTGACTGGGAGCTGGTCCAGGCAAGCATCTAGCCTAGTTGTTCTTGGTACTAGCTCATCACCAGAGGTAGTGGCTGTGTTGACTGCCAGTCAGCTGATAGCTGGCTTACCCAAATAATTTATTCAAATAAAATCCATCTTGCCTTTAACATTATTACTGAAATATTGTTCCACAGGATTGTAAAGCAATGCGTCAATTGATAGAGTATAATATCATGTCCATAGGCTGCTTACATGTTAAGGACACCAATGTGTAATATTTACATTTGGGTGGCATATCCCTTTAAATTTCTAAGTAGAACCCTTTACATTTCAGAATTCCCTTTTTCTCTACAATTGATTCCTAATTCTTAATTTCTTTAACTGTTCTGCCTGGAACAATCTGGAACCTCTTTTGTGTGTAGTGGCTGACTTACATACCACAAGTAGTTCAACTGGTTAGCAAGGATTGAAAAAAAAAAAATCTCTACAAAATGTAATGTGATTATAACATAATGTATGCAATTTGGCAGATGCCTGACAGTGACTTGCGGTCTAGTTACCATGTCCTATGTTGTTTAACAGGGGCCATCACAAACAGAACCAGTCATGGATTACAAATATGTTGGAAACCGGCCTGTGGTGAGTACTCCTATTATGGGAAAAAAACATAAATTTTAATATATACTGCAACAGCACAGATATTAATATTGCTAGCCAGCTAATGTTAGCTCAATAAAATATGTTTAGTCATTCTGACTGTGGTAGCATACTTAACCCAGCCAAGAGGGCCAATATATTTTGGCATAAAGCAACAGCTCGTATGCTGGATTACATTTTTATTTATACATTTTATTTCATACAAATAATTCAAATGTGCATTAGTATGTAAATTGTTCCCTTTCAAATGTCTTTGTATTCACCTTTGTTGAAGTATTTTTTGCATTTGCTACTACTAGTTACTACTAATTGGTTGGGTATGTACCAGTGTGACGCCTTGACGTCTTCTCGTTCCAAGTCCAAGTGTCACTCAATTTGCATCTTTGATCTCAGAAATTAGCACCAGCGCTAAATCGGGGGAACTCCCCTGGAAGCTGCATGTTTACCTGTGTGCGGCCACCCGAACACAACAGAAATGACTGTTCTACTTTCGCTCAACTTTGGATAACATGCACACAATACTTATTTCAACAAATCCACTTGGTGTTTTAGGCCCTGCTTTATTGCAGCTAATAAACTTGGCACAGTTGGTGTTGAGAAAAAATGTGTCCACATAAGACACTGTGGATTGTTTTAGAGGTGCTTGCTCGACCAACAGGTCTAGATCGGAAACCTCAAGCTGGATGGAACGCCCTATCTGGCCTGAAACCCATATGAGCTCCCAGTTGCCTATGTCTGCTATTGAACACCCTGCTAACAAATGAATGTGAACAAGGTTTCAGTACTTAAGCAGACTGCTTGATTTACCTAGAATTGATGATCAAACAATAAATTCGAACAAGATAAAGTGCCTAGCTAAAGAAAACGAACCAAGTAACAGATAACATTTGTCTTCATGTCTTTATCAGCAGACTTTTTATACAAAGATCATACACTGAAATTCAGTCTGGTTATGCATCTATAAAAACAGTTTTCTATACAGTGTCGCAATCAACTAAGATTGTAATGTGAAATATTTATTTTCTTCCCCATTTGGCAGTTTTGTAGACCCTGAAAATCTGTATTTTTGTATATAATAAACATTCTTTATATGCAGTTATTATGAAATTAATCAGAACACATTTCAGCCTATACACCATATGACATTGTATTGAAAAACTAGTGATTTTTGTAATGCAGTGCTGGATCAAATACCTGCTCACCCAGCAGCTCTCCAGAATAGAAGGACTCATGTATTTGGTACAGAAGACTAATATAGTAGTTTTGTACTTGTTTATTGTACTTGTTTCTTGATCAAGAGCACAGTGGCAGGAGAAAGTAGAACTACGTGATCAGAAACCAGCAAACCTCTATTTGGATTTAGATTGGCTACAAAAAGATGCTTAGAGTTTTCCAGGTATTTTGGGGGCATATATGGGCCGTGACACCTGGGTCTAATGGACCGCCACGGAAAAAGTGAGCTCCTGCACTATTTAATTACGTTCTCACCGGTGCATTTTCCATCCCTGCAGTCTGACTGTGACTTATCCAAAGCCTTTGACTTTCTGGTATAGTAGAATGACAAAGTTTGTTTTTGAGCTCTCCTCTCAGTCAGGATAATGACATTTCAAAGTTTATTTGTCAAATGCTGGAAACTACACAGTGTCATCCTGCACAATCAAATTATTGTGACTAGGCACCTGCCACTACATAGTGAGAATTTATGAAGAAAAATGTATACACAGCAAAAATATAGCACAAAAGCAATGATATTCATAACACTGTACATAGCATCAGTTTAAAAAGAGTACTGTCAACTTGCAGCAATAATAGTAGTAGTATTGAATGTTATAGATATGGTAAGTATTGCAGCAATGTACATAAACATAATTTTTGAAAGTGTAGGATGGATGTATGAACAGTATTGAGTATTATAGATTCAACTGAGTGTAATATGCTCATTAATGGTACATACAATGGGATATTCTAATGCCCATTAACACTAGGACAGCCAAATGCCTACTGGAGTAGGCGTTTGAATTTGTAATTAATATGAAACTGGCAACAGCCTCCTCCTTTCATGATTTTTCCTAAATAGGCATATATTATATTATTTTGTTGTCAGAATTCTAAATACACAAACGGAAAACTATTCAAAGACAATTTACCTCTATTTATTTTACACTGTTTTTATGCCTTAATCAGACAACAGCCCCCAGCACTCGTTGGTTGGTACGCAGGGGCTAATCACCCCTCACTGAATGCATGATGTCAGTGGAAAGATTTGCAATACTCAGATGAATGATAGTCTTGATTGAATGAAATGCAAGATTTCCATTACCATTCAGCAATTGAATTAGGCTATTATTAAAACCTACCATTTATCAATGATTCAGGTTCTTGTGTAGGCGTCTACTACATGGCAGCAGTGTGAACGGAACATATAAATATGCAAGCTTAATTGATTTATTTGCTAGCTAGCAACCCTCAAAAAGCTTATCTACCATAAATTGCTGATTTAATACAAATTCATACAGCTCTGGAAACAATTAAGAGACCATTTCAAATGTCTCTAATCTCTACATGTATGGCAGTCATTCCATTTCAGTGTCAGTTAAATTCCAACACAGGCACATTTTATTTTCCTTAATGAGGTACTGATTAGGTGATTACCTGAACCAAATCTAACTTAAAAGGAAAAGTAAGAAAAACACTACTGTGGGTATCACTATCCTCTTGCAATAGGATATGCCTCTTGTCAAAAACAGGAAACCTCAAAGGCAATTTGAATAAAAAAATAACTATTCAGAATGACAAGAAAAGCTATGAGTGAGGAAAAGAAGGGTTAAATTCTGGCTTTACTGGCAGAGGGTACAGTGAGCATCAGGTTTCTTCCATCCTGAAACTTTCAAAGATGGCAGTTCATAAGAACAAGATCAAGCAACAGACACTGGGGACATCAAAGCTACAGACTGGCAGAGGGCGAAAATGACTGAGATGACCGTCAACTTATTCGAATGTCACTCAACAACCGTAGGATGACACCAAGTGACATACAAAAAAAATGTCAAACAGCAGCTGTGCATGGCGAAGTGCATGGCGGGGATGATTCAAAACAGGCTCCAAGGGGCAGGGCTGAAGTTGCGCAAAGCTAGAAAAAAGCCCATTATCAATGAGAAGCAAAGGAGAGCCAGGCTGATGTTTGCAAAATACCATGAGGATTGGACCATAAAGGAATGGGGTAAGGTCATCTTCTCTGACAAGTCAGATATTCAGCATTGTCCAAAACCTGGTCATCTAATATTTGGACGGCGACCTGGAGAGGCCTACAAGCCAAAGTGACTTGCACCCACTGTGAAATCTGGTGGAGGATCGGTGATGATCTGGGGAAGCTTCGGCAAGGCTGGAATTGGGGAGATTTGTCTTTGTGAAGGACACATGAATCAAGCAAAGTACAAGGTTGTCCTGGAAGAACACCAGGAGTGGCATGAAGTCACCCAACAGCAATGTGACAGACTGGTGGAGAGCATACCAGGAGAGCATTATAGCTGTGATAAAATATCGGAGATATTCCACCAAATATCGATTTCTGAACTAAGTTAAAACGTATGTATTTTGTTGTTGAAAAATGAATATTAATTTGTTTTTTTTGCATTATTTGAGGTCTGAAAACAATGAATCTTTTTTTTGGTTATATTGACCAGTTGATATTAACTACAAGTTAATGCTCGGAAATAACAAACATTTTATTTGGGGATTAATGTTGTCAGTAGTTTATAGAAAAAAATAGAAAAAATAATTTTACTCAAACACTTAAAAAACTCTTTAAAAATTAAGAGACCAGTGCAAATGTATCAGTATTCATGGTTTTAGTATTCATAGGTATTATGAATACTAAAACCATGAATACTGATACATTTGCACTGGTCTCTTAATTTTTTTTCAGAGCCGTTGTACCCAGACTTAATTGATACACCCTGGGTAAGATTGTCTTCTGACTGATAAAAAAAGTGTAATGAGGCAAGTTAACTCACATGTTAACACAAATTAGACCATTGAAAGTGGTTGTACAATACTGTTACTATCTACGCAGCCAGTGTATACTATCTGTAGCATTAGCTAATGCAAAATTATGTCTGTTCCTCACATAGTGCATGGCAGAGTATTCTCTAAGACAAGCTATTGTCCTTGTATGGCGTACCACTCAGTGTCAATTGAGGCCAGATTAGCTGTTGTCTTGCATATGGGACACATTCTACCAATTTGTCTAGCAAACCATGAATGTTATAAAACTGCCTAATCCACCGCCTGGTACCAATGCTGTATAAAATCTAAACTGTCATTGTGGTACAATGTCCAATCATTGGGTACTCACTAGTAATGACGATTGTTCATCCATGCTAATCCGAGTATTCATAATGCATTAAGACAGTGATCATGCCAATTAGAAGGAGTGGAACCTTTAGCCTATGAAAACTGAGTAACTCAAGTATCCTAAAAAAATGCCCCTGGCCAAATGTAATGCAAATCCAACATTTCTGTTTAAAGTAATTTCAATTTGTGCTACATAGAGGAGAAATACTCTTTGAAATGCGTGTTAGTTTATACTCCCAGTGGCCATGAGTGTAGCTGACAAATGGATCCTGAGCATACTATGCGCCAAAGAGACTTGACAACAGAGAATAACTGAATCCCTGTTATCAGACCCTGAAAAAAGTCTATTTTTGCCTGACTGAAACTGGAATAGAAAAGCTGAGTTAGATGGTTATATTACCAAAGACATACAGAGTGTGTAGATAGTAGAATGTGGCAGCGCGCACACAGCCATGATATGCCATCACAGCCTAGTATAAAACTGCATATATTATACTAAAATGACCCCCAAAACCTGCAACTAGACAGTGAATGTGAAAGCGACATGATAATCTTAAACCAAGGCCTAAAAATGAGCTGCCTGTGCTAAAACCTAAGACTTACATAATGCCAGTAAGCCATGAGAAGATAGATCGAAAGGAAAAAGGTTAGGATTTAGATTAGCTGTACTATATGGACACCCAGTAACTTTAGCTGGTGATAGAGAAATGCCATTTGAGTATCACAGATACAATGCTGCTATACAACTACACTGTAGCATTAGGACCAACCAATTGGTTGTGGATGTGTGGTACTCTTACTAGTTGCTGTATCAGTGAGCCGCATCAGTGTATGAGAAACCTTGTAAGAGCATAATGTTACTTGCACACAACACATAATAACTGCATCTCTGGCTTTAGTCTCAAGATAAGCCAAATCTGATGCTTTGTGAGTGTTACATGAGAAAGAAGGGGACAGGACTCGGTGATGGACAATTGAGAAAATAATTTTATCCTGTAAGAGTACAATCCTGTATAAACCAAGACATGTGTCTCTCCATTACTGATAACTAACACAGAAAAGTGACCCAATAGCTAAGGAGACAGTAAACATGATAACATAACCAATATTTGTACTTCTATACATACATGGGGCCTTGCAAATGGGTAAATTGTATTCTGTTTGGTATTTTATTCAAGTATTTGTAAGAAAACATGCATACGTATTCAACCCCCACATATTAATATTTGGTAAATCCATTTATTGCAACAACTCCATTTATTGCAACAACTTGGCAGACTTACTCCAGGTTGTTTGAAAAACATTTGTGGACCGTAATATTCAAACAGTGCCACAGATTCTCAATGAGATAGCAATCAGAATTTTGAGTAGGCCACTGCACTGTACAACATTGACCAATTTTGCCCAGGGGATATCAAAACACTTGGATATTATTTGTTTTTCTTATTCATGTATTTGTATTCTTTAATTTCTGTAGACACTTATTTTTTACCTCAAATTCGCAACTAGGGTTTAATCTATGAAATCTTAAATCAGTTTATTGCATTAGAGGCAAATTGAATGGTCAATGTTTCCTTATTAGGGTTATTTTATCAGTATGAACTGGAAGCTACCGAAGCACAGGGGTTGAATAATATTGTTTTTATCATTGTCACGATTATTGTCCAACATAACTCCATTAAAACTATTTGAGTTTCAAGGTATTAAAAGAAAATATTAAACAGAACGAAAATTCAATATACCATTTGCAAATCAGAAATATTTGAGAAATGGTCAATAGGTTTGAATAATTTTGCAAGGAAAATGTGCAGAAAATATACATTCTACGGAAGCCCTGAAGCCCAAGGCAGTGAAAGATTTTAGGGCACAGAGAGTTTATCTTGTTTGAACCACTTTGTATCTCATTTGAACTCATTTATTTACTATTTCATTTTTTAGTTCACATGAGATACTAAGTAGTTCAAATGAGATTCTAATTAGATTATCATTAGTATGTCTAATTAGGCGAACTGTATTATGCAGCAGTATTCCAAGACCATATAATGGTTGCTACAGCCCATCGTTCTTTAATTCTGTCCAATGATGGGCCTTTAATTGTTAATTAATATTTATTTGAAACCCTAAACCTCCAAAGCATTAAAACAGTGAGCAATCGACTGAATGGTGGGACGTTGGCATGAGGTGAGGTGCCATGACCTTTTGCTCAAATGGTAAAATTTTTGCAAAACAGGATTGTCACATAAATATTCAGTCCAGGCAACATTACAACAAATAAAAAAGACAAATTTCAATCATGTTTCTTGTTTAAGTGCTTAGGTTGAACTTCTTGCTTTATTAGATAGCAGCTGGTATACCAATTCACAGCCTAACAACCCACCGCTACTCAAAACGATCATACCAGGCTTATATAAACTGAGCGCTAGTCAGCTCTTGTCTTTAGAATAGGTCTACTTCATCATTACACCTCTAAATAACAGCTATTTTTTGGACATTGATCAAAAACCCAGGGCTGATATAGAAAGACCCTCAGAGCAATTATGAAACTAACAATTGAAGCTGCAGTGTGAGGACTCTATGATTGTTTTTTTTTTCTGTGAGCATGTTTGTAGACAAAGTAGCCCATCCATCATCAACAGGACATCCAGAGATAATAGGCTGGTTTACGCAGATTAACAACCACTGCATTAACCTAACATATAGCCTTATAGAAATCGGTTTGTAATGGGCATTTGGCATTTGATTGTTTTGTAGGCTAGTTCACACTAATTAGGGATGAATGCATGTATATATAATATTATTAAAAAAAAAAACATTTAATAAACTGAACACTAGAACCACTAAGATGGCCATTTTAAGGATTATAAAATAAATACATTTATTTAAAAATCCTTAAAATGGCCATCTTAATGGTTCTAGTGTTCAATTTATTCAATGTCTTTTAAATAATATTAGCAATGACAATCACAAAGTTATAGGTTACCTTATTATTCCTTATAATATGATATTTAATTTCAAACAAAAATAATAGCATGCTAATTTGCTTACGTGGCAAATAGATGAACATAAAAAGAAATATTTTCATGACCATCAGATGCAAATTGCTTAAAACATTTTAAAACAATATTAAAGAAGAAAATTTAACCAAATAACTATAGACTAAGACTTTGTAAACTGAAGAAAATTTGAGGAAAACTAATGAAAGAGAAACACTTTGAGTCATGGATATGCTCGGAAAAATGCCAATTTGAGTTTTTTTTTTTTTTCTCAATTGTATCTTATTTCTATGGTAGGTTATGTATTCTAATATGCTGTTTATGTCACCTATAAGCAATCAACAAGTCTTGTCACAGGTCCGACAGTGTTCTCCAGAGTACAAGCTGATATCCTAACCTTTACATTCCAAAAAAACTGTATTTTTGCTTGAGGCATATAATTGAAGCATTTTATTCTTGGTCACAATAAAGGACAGATGTGAGGCCTATTCAGACGTCATATGAATGATCTGCTGCTGTGACTCCAGCGCTGCTGTCCAGCGACTGTAGGGCAGGGTCCCCATACTAGAAGCGCTGGAAGGGGTCAATTTCACACAGAGGTTTTTTTATGTAAAATATAAATAAGCCATTTCTATGCAACACCTGGTGATAGAGAAGGAAACTTACAGCTTTAAAAATATAAAGACGAATAATGTGTCAAATTTGAAGCCAAATTGCTTTAAACTTGCTTTTACAGTGGCAGTATTTACCTAGCCATATAACAATGAAGCAAACATAAAGCAACAACAACAAAATGAAAAGTAATGTATTTGGGACATTATCATGCAAAAATATACATTTTTTTTGCAATTAATAAACAATGGCAATTTCTTGTAAGACTTCTTCTCATAGTTGGCACATGTACTTAGGTGCCAGACACCCCTGCTAGATGCTGAGTAAGCACTTCACTGGATTTCATTCAGGCCCTTTGCATAGTCACAGATGCAGACTGATTATATTGTTTTACACTGGATTTTTTTGTTTCCAAATGGCCCATTTATGTAACCTTCTCACAGTATTTTGTTTTTGGACAACAAAATACGTTAAGTGTTACTTTCTATTTCATGAATGTTTATTTATCTATTTTAATGTTATTATTTTCAGGCGGCCTAAGACTTTTCAGGGTATTTATTCACAGTAATGCAGCCAGTGCATGAAGTAGCAATGTATTGATGCAGATATTAAAGATGATTAAAGCAGATACTAATAATGCTCTCACAATACAAATAACGATCTGCATATTATTGGCAAACACTTAAGTATGCAAGCATCAGGCACGGAATTTAAAAAAACATTATAGAAATATTTTGTATAGACGTCACAATAAAATCAATATAGATTACATATTGACGACTGGAATGGAGAGATCACTGTAATAATCATATAACAAAATAGCCATATGATTGATGAAACGTTTTACCAACACACAAGCAGCTTGAAAAAGAGATATTTTTAGAAAGTGGTTTTATTATATAAAGACATTTAATTTAGATAATTTGCATCCACATTGGATTAACCTTTCAGAAATTATAGCACTTTTTGTGCATAGGACAATTGGCTGAAAAATATATACTGAAGCACACTTTTAATCGACCTGTTGTATAAAAATATCTACACATACCTTTCTGAGATCATCATTTCATGTTTTGTGTTCAAAAACTTAACTTAAGTAGAGCATAGCCTATTGTTAGATCGCAAGTAAGCACTGTCTGTTGCTGACTGAATTAAAAATAAGTTTATTCCATTGGCCTTGACTTTTATTACATCCAATGGAGTCTGGTTTGGTCCAAAATAAACATGCAGTAAATGTTTATGGATGGTTCATTTTTTTATTGGGTAGGCTACTATATGTAGGCCATAAAAAGTGTATTACCTTGGGAGGTAGTATAAACTGTTGCTTTACCCGGTCTGGATTTATTTTATTTTTAAGTAATTTTAAGGTAAGGTCTCACATGTTATCTGAAAATGGGCAGGGACTGTGCTTTTCTAGCTTCAAAGGGAAACTGGCTCAACCACTGAAGGACAGGTGAGAGCTTAACGGGGCTTAACAAGAGTTGCTATCCTGTAGGGCCAGGAGAGCAGAGGTGGCATAACAATACCTTCGGTAAGGATAAAGGGTTTGACAATAGACTAAAGGTTTTAAGGGGCAGTTACCCTTACTGCTCCATAAGATGCAACTCCAAGAGTGTGCAGAACTTTAGATGCTCATCCCTAAAAGGGTGGAGATGGGAATATTATGGTGCTCAGTGTTGAAGGCAGATGCCATACTAATTTGGTAGGAAGAGAATGTTGAGGAAATTACAGGAAATAAAGAAGTGAAGTCTGGATAGTCACATCTATATTAATTTAGAATATTCTACTTCTCCAGTTGAAGTTCTAGCCATATTAAATAGGGGAGTCAGTCAACCCCTCGACCCAGGGGGCCACCCTCCGTCCTGGAGCCCTATCCTGTCAAGTACTGGTCTACTGCACCATCAGAGCTGTTGCTGTTGCTTACTCTTTGGAGCAGTTGGCCATCTTGAAGTCAGAGGGGATGCAGCCAATGTTGAGGAATGAGTTGTTGGTGGAAGTGATTAATTGGGAAGGTCTACAAAGATAGTCATGTGACTGAACATCATTAGTTACAGGATAATATCAGGACAGAGAAGAGGAAAAACATTTTTGTAGTGTGTGAACTAGTTCTGTGTTTGAGGAATTGGAAAACTCAAATAAAATTTGAAATCAAAGGAAGTGAATTCATCAGGGTATTGATAAGAAGACAACACATCAAGGAGTGAAAGGGTCATATGGATATTGCTCCGTCCATCTGGAAACAATCAGCTAGCCACAAGGTATGAGCACAGTTCAAGCAAAACAGTATTTAAAGTAGATGTACCTAACTAACAAAATACAGGACAAAAAAGGTGCTTGTATCAAATGAATTGGTGCATAAACCGCTGCATCCGCCTTAGGGCAGATCACCAAGGTTCTCCTTCTGAAGTAGGTTTGCCTAATGCACATACACTCTCCTTCCCTCACACACACACTACTCTGTTTCTCACAAACATCCTCTTTTGCAAATGCGCAGCAAACACAGATGAAGGCAGTACATTTTATTACATGAATGGCTTAGACACATGGATATATTTAGAACATTATGTATTTGATTTGAACATATGTATCCCTTGTTCATTCATCCTGTGCCATCTAAATGTGTGTGCCTTCTTTGATTAAATGGTCTTGTTTGCTATTAAATAAAAATATAGCAACACAGGGGTTATTTGAAATGGCCCACAGCATCATTTATGCAATTATGTAAAATGTGTGCACATGCGTGCCAGAAAGATGAAAAGGTAGCTCCTGTAATATAGGGCATGACTTTTGAACGACTTAGGCTAGAGACACAGTTAAGCTGTGCTCCATTTTTCCTCTATGGCACTTACTGTATGTTAGAGGGTTGTGTGACAGCAAAGCCTAATCATACCACAGGCCTATGCTCTTGGTTCTAACAGGAGAATTGAAAAGATATCTTATCTAATCCACCAGCCGGAACTCCTCTATCGAATCTATGCACAAGTAATGTGAGCTTGGGATTTGCATGAGGTGAAGGAATGCGCATCTGTCTGACTGATCTCACACTGTACACCCAATGGTACGGTGCTTTTTACTCAAATGATTCTACTTAAAGTCTTACTCAAAGTTAGTAAATAGTTGCTAATGTCAAGCATTGCACAATTAATTATTATTTAGTCATATTCAAAGTGTTTAATTTTGACATTCTGATATATTAATTCAAAGGTAAAAGGGTTGACATCATTCTATAAATGACATTGAATAATGAGGTGGCACAATACATATTTGTTACAGGTAAGGATGCCATCTGTCCAATAAAATACCTCAAATACCCATTTTGTAGAATTACCTACCACCACCAGCCCAGGACCTGCACATCTGGATTCTTCTAATTTCTACAACTTTGATAAATAATTGACAGATTAATTGGGCCTTAATTTATGGATTTCACATCATTGATAATAATGATAAACCCATATAAATAAACCTTATTTTAATTTCAGCACATGAAACATTGAACTAGGACTTTACATTTCATTTATATTTTAGTTCAGTGTAAAAAGCACCTTATAGTCAGACAGCCTTGTTTCTTCTTCCTAGAAAAACCTAGCCAACTACCTGAGCCCCTGTCCCAAAGGAAAAGCTAACATCGATGTACATCCTTTAATTTTGAGTTGCTTGAACGGACTGGGTTCAAACACAACAATCACTGAAAAGTGTTGTATGTATTAGCGATTTTGATCTGTGTTTTGGGGGAAGATATTATTTGAAATCCTTTAGCTAATGATATATTTTCTTTCTGGACAAGACATTTCAGAACTTGAGGAATGGAGGCTGGGTCTTTATGTACATTCAAATTGTCATGTTCAGTTGTTGTTTTGATGATTGACCCTGTCCACCATATTTCAAAGATTATGGGTTATTCTAGATCCTTTTTTACCTCCACCCTTTCCTGTTGACATCACTCTTATACATTTGAATACTTTTCATATCTGCTGCAAGATCTTTTAAGAACTTTTTTCCAAAAGGTGCTGGTATAAATTATTGTGCCAACCAAGTGATCAGAGCGAAGCATTGCCAGGTTTTTTTTAAGTCTGTGCTAGAATATGGTGATGCGCTTCATGCATTCTTCAGCATTAGTCGGTTGTTTTATTACTGGTGCTAACATTCACAGACATTGTTTTTTTTACACTATGTTTGGCTGAGTCTGGGAGACTTCCAGAAGGGCCAGACACAGTTTTTTATATTCTGTGGCTTAGGTTTCTATATACTGTGACTCAAAATGATTCAGCCCCTTGAACCATTGCACATTTTATTGTGTTACTTGTGGAATTACGAAAAGTTCTCATATCCAACCCTTGAGTGGCGCATTTGAAGAAAGGCTGTTTTGCAGAAGCTTCCAAACGATCTCACTTCAAATATTATCTGTACATACAGTGCTTAGCTCACCAGACGTTTGATCCTTGACATTTTCAGTGTGAATGTTTTTTTTGTTTTTGAATATCATATCCATGTTATTTTGTATGTGATAGTTTTTTTTCATAGAGTGGTTGTGGGTGCGAATTTTTATTTACACTGAAACCAATCCAGCCTCCTCCACAGCATCAGTCTCTTAGGAGTACACATTCTAAGCTACAGTGAAGGCGCACCCAGGTAGCGGGTGCAAAATACAGAAATAAACAATTTGGCAGAAGCCAGGATTGGTGGTGAGTCAGCTAAAATTTGACTACTTTTACTCAAGTAGGGAATTTGACAGTCTAACACAGATGGTCGGCGGCACAAGTCAACAAACTATGATGGATCAATAGGGGATTCCCTGACTATGTCTGAGAAATATTGAGTGGTTTCCCTGTATGCTGTCTATTTCAAATAGTCAGATTCACTACTTACTGGCTAAGACCATTCCTTTATTTCAAACCATGTCATTCCTGACTCACTTATTGCAATTTAGAAAAAGCCAAAGTTAGGAAAACGCTCAGATATCTATAACTGTTTTCAACATTTGCAAGAACACAATCTCTCAAGAATAACTGAGCAAAAAAATCACACAAACTAAGATGGGCAAGAGCAGCAGAAACATCACCCAAGCCAAAACACCCAAACCGAATATGGTGAGTAACCATAGGACACTACTGTCAAAACCATGTTATTGTGGACCAAGGCCAGGAATGCAAAGTAGGCTTGAAAAACGTTGTCTGTTTTTTCGGGCTGGAGCTTTTTTTAGATCTTTTTTAGATACTGTTTTAGGGACCCGCCGTGCAGAGGGTTGAGCTTGACTGAATTGTGAATTTAGGTGTGTATGTGGTGAGTGCGTGTACCCAAAAATACAGCTCTGGAAAAAATGTATATACTACTGCACCCTTTTCTTTCCATTCCAAAAACGTAAAAAAGGAAGGTTTTTACTGAGGAACAGAAGGGTTCACTGCAAATTGAACGCTTCTGTTCCTCACTCAAAACTTTCCTTTTCAAGTTTTTTGGAAAGGAAATATATTTTTTTCCAGAGCTGTATGTTCTACCAAATTGACCTACTGAAAGGAGTGTGCCATAGAATAGTTTGTCTATATTCAACTGAACTATCTTGACACAAGTTTGCTAATGCTGCATTTTCATTTTTGCAATCACAACACAAATTAAACTGTATTTACTGAAATGCATATGCTTAACCTTTGTAATTTGTTATCCAAAGTGCTAGGTTTAGATGTGCTCATTGAATTCTGTCCACCTTTATGGGTGTAGGAAAGTGTGTGTAAAAGAGAGCTATGCTTGAGAGCAATGCTAGAGTGTAGAAATTGTCATGGAAGAAGTGCTGGCCATTCAATACATAATTGATTATAGATCCGAACATGATTTACAATAAAACTTGAGAAAAGGTTAAATATCATCATGTAAGCTATATTACTACAGTATGTGGCACAGAATATCTTTAAATTTATAAAAAAACTGTATGAATCTGTTTTATTCGCTTCAGTATTCCTTGGTCTTGGTCGTGTTCTATTAAAAGTGCAGGTAGAATTCCCGCAGTGGATTACCCACCTCTTCCTGACTTAAGCCTATAATGTATTTGAAGTCAAATGGTAAATCCATTTGTGGCTTTAAATAATTAAGAAGGCCTTTTTTATTCTCTTATTATTATTTCAGAGTGCTTATTTGACCATATCAAATACGCTCTCCCCTGTAATTTCTATTTAATTAGATTTATATATATATTTTTCCTAATCAAAGGGGGAGAACTGTTTATTGCATAACTGACAACACCAATATTCCAAAATGGCATATAAAAAAGTATGTCACATGGTAAGACCTCTTTTGACAGTATGCAACCAACCACCCACACATTGTCAATTGTCATCTCACTACTCACTCAAACTATGTGCCAGTTATCTTGTTTGAACTGCGGTTGAGTATCAAACAATAAATGTTAATGGATTAAGTAATGTTTGGCTTGTTGACATCCAGAGTTTATAACTGTTAAAACAGGGATTTAATATATTTTTGTCCAGACACCTCCGACCAAACAAAGAAGCAATCGATGGGCCTCTATTCTATGTTGGCATATACAGCTTACTTGGTTGTTTTCATTCCCATGGGTGAGGAAAGGGCAGTATGAAAATATATACTTACTACTTGTAGTCCCTCTAGAGAAGAGTGTCAGCTAGAGTTCAAATGTTCTGTAAATGTTCTGTAAATGTTCACATCTGTAAAAATGTTATCTCCAATCCCTCCAAAATTTCAAGTCAGTATAATATTTTCACTGTTTATTATGGCAATGGGTTCCATCCTGTCAATTCACTTGCATTGCAATTGTTCTAAATATTTTATTGA
>JACXGJ010008245.1:0-27948 GCA_016801105.1 Esox niger | reverse complement strand
CTAAATTCAGATTTCACTACTTTTACACACATTGAGTCACACGGTCAAGTAATGCAAAAGACTGCACTTCTTACATTTCTGTTTGTGTTGACATGTGTATTAATGTATAAGAACCATTCTAAAAGGCTTTTTTGGATCTCCATTTGGTAATTGGTTGCTTAAAACTGTGAGATTTTGATATTGTTTGTGTGTGTGTGTGCATATGTTTGTTTTTGGATTGCCAACAGGGCTCTTTCTTGAGTTTAGTCACTAGCAGGTGGCTCAGAGATAATCCAGGTAAAGCTTCAAGTGGGGATGGACTAAGGAAGGGGGTTGGGGTGAGCATAGACAAAAGACATGGGCTAATTCTGGTTTCCTAATCCTAGTCGCACCCCCCATCCCCCTCTTCCTCCATTCCTCATCGCTATCCTTACAATGGAGTGCAAGTTAAGGTAGAGGAACAATTCTCTTACATATATACACAGTGGTTTTGAAAAGGAAGTGAAGGAGTTGAAGGCAGGTGTCCCGTGTTCACCCTGAGTAACAGGCGTGTATAGTACAGTACTGGATAGTAGCTAGCTTTTTATTACTGGTTGGCTTTACCAGAGAATGTAACTGCAGCATTTCAGCTACGCCACACGACACACACCACCATGGGAGAAGCTCAAAAGGTACGTGGCCTAATCTTGAGTCTTCTTCAGCTGGTTGTATATTTGTGTGACTACAGTAATACGGAAATTATTGGTTTTCTTCTCTCGCTAGTTGGGAGGGAGCTTCACTGCAGGGTTATTAATCTTTTTGTAATTTAAAGAAATATTAACAAACTTCTCTTTTCTGCATTTATAACAGAACAACATGTGTTCTTTGCTCGGTTGAAATAATAATCTGGCTGAATATGTGAAAAAATATTAATATTACTATAACTAATTATTATCTCTGGATGTTTGTGTTGGTCTGTGTTCAGTATGTGTGTGTGTTTTCTTTCCAGTGTTTGTTCAACACGGCTTTGATCTTATTAAATTAATCTGTAGTCCACCGTATGAATGGGGCCAAAATAACTGCTTTTCCAAATGAATTGGCAGATTAAAGTTCACTATGGGTCTAAAAAGAGAGTTACTGTATTAACAAGGTGTTCATTGTATTGTATCTCACTGTGTTTTAATACAGATGGATGGACAAATATATGGATGTAATTCGTTTAGTACCTTGTAATTGCTGTTGCCACATTGCAATAGTGAGAAGCTTAGTTTACCATTCTTAAAGCTTCACTAAGGTCAGCAGTTCACATCTGAATCAATGAGTTAGCCAAGCAACTTGACTGGATATCCTGAAATAGAATTCTTCTATTCATTTTACATTTCATTGTATTGACTTCTATTATGTCTTCCTCAGGGTGTATTGTACTGAGTTGCACCGTCTTTCTCAGGGCTTATTGTACTGTTTTCCTCAGGGCTTACTCTCGGTCCTCCAGAAACTGAAGGGGAGCAGTGGAATTGTTGAGTTAAGGATAGTACTACTGGGTCTGGATAATGCAGGCAAAACCACCCTACTGAAGAGTCTTGCCTCCGAAGACGTTAACACAATCACACCCACACAGGTCAGCGTCATCCTATAACCAAATAAACCTAGCAACACAATCCACCCTGAACCCTCATCACATCACTGGGAAAGGTTCGCTAGCAGGGCTGACTTCATTCAGAAAGTGAGAGCATCACGAATGGCTCGAAAAGTGTCAGGATTAAGCCAATGTAAACCAAGGGTTTATGTTGTTACACAAGCTCTCATTGCTGAGCCAGAAAGAGGAGGTGTGTTAAATTATGTCAGAACAACTTACGGTTTAGGACAACTGTCCTAGGTTCATAGCGATAAATGGGTTGCACCTCTGTAACTTGGTCATGTTGTTGCTAATGTTAATTCTACAGACAATGCAGCCATGTTAATGGTCAAAGGTTGACCTGGAGCTCATGACAGTGCCACTGTTATGTCAAAATTACTGTAGAGGGTTTTGGAAATATCTTCCCATAGATTTTGTAGAAAACTATTTTGCCATTATCACTAGTCATTACATTTATTTTAGACAGATGGCAATGTTTTCATTAGCTATTACAAATTTGGCGGATTTGCATCTGGTGGACTCCACTCAGGATTAGATAGCCAGCTGTAACTTGTTAATGGAGATGCAGGACACAGGCGCAGAGGCATAATCAATGTCAAACTTTAATTACAAAGACTTGGCCAGGACTAGATAACAACGTACATGTAAGACACATCACATGAAACAATGATCGACCGAGACACTGGAAACCTGGGAAACTAAATACAGACGTGATGAGGGGCAAACAAGACACAAGTGGAATATGGGACACGGCTGAAATCAATAAACATGGAGCAATAAATCTTGGAGCAGAACATAGAAACACACTGACTAGACCTAAACTACACTGAACATAGATATGTGACAGCCAACACCACGCAAGTTGTGAATGGTTGTTACACTAGCTAATAATAATATGCATCTAAAATCAATCTAGTGACTTGAAATATACGAAATGTTTTTAGCTTCTAGTTTCTTGCTTTCCTTAGTGATGGTATAATAATTTCAAGACTCAGAAATTCACTTCAGAATCTTCATCAGCGTCCATAGTGGACATAGTGGGTTGAACACTCAACTGGGCATCAACCCTAATTTGAATGTTCCAAAATATATTGTGACGAAACATGCAGCTCATGGATGGGTTCTTTTTCAAGTCTTTAGCATCGTTCCCTGTTGCTCTGACAAATTATTCTGTTGAAGTAACGGGGATGAGTGGTTGGCTTTAATCCTTATAGCCCCTAGTAAGGTAGAAGGCCTCAACAACAGCTTCCTATTTTACAAAAACAAAAACAACAACAACAGACCTACAGTATTAAATCTGTGGTTTGTGACTGTGTGTTACACCAGGGCTTTAACATAAAGAGCGTGGCCTCACATGGCATGAAGCTGAACGTATGGGACATTGGTGGACAAAGAAAGATCAGAACCTTCTGGAAGAAATACCTTGAAAACACAGACCTACTGGTAAGTCTCTGGTAGAGTAACATGGGATGAATGGTGTCAGCCTGGAGGATGATAATGCATAAATATGTATTAGCTAATTCAACTTTTTACTTTATTTTATCTTCCAGATTTATGTCATAGACAGTGCAGACAAGAAGCGTTTTGAAGAGACGGGACTGGTAATATCTCAGCTCTGCAATCAGTGATTGAAATAGCCAATTTGCAGATGTTCTTACCTTCTCAGGGTTATTGATTGCCATGATAGCCATAGCAAATTGTCTGAGTGATGTCTAATCACTGTCATTGTCTACTTTCGCTGATAGCTATCTTTGCGTCTCTCCCCCATTATTTTCTTCCTCTCTCATTCCTCCAGCCACTCATTTTGTCTGTCATTTTCTTTCTCTCATTCTTTACTATATAGGAGCTGGAGGAGCTAATTGATGAAGAGAACCTGAAGGGTGTGCCAGTGCTCATTTTTGCCAATAAGCAGGACTTGGCTACAGCCTCACCTGCCAGTGAGATTGCAGAGGGACTAAACCTGCACACGTACCGGGACCGACAGTGGCAGATCCAGGCCTGCTCTGCTGTATCCGGAGAGGGAGTACAGGTCAGCGTTAGTAAAACCATACATGGAATCAGACCAACTGATTGAACACTAGATTAAAGCACAATAACGTGAACAGCAAGAATAAGGACATAATTGCATTAACATCAGAATGAGGACTACATAAGGTAGAATATCTCAACTGCAATATGAGATGAATATCAAAAAACCCTGGTTGTTAAGATTAAAATTTGACTGTATTTCCTGTTTCTCTCTCACTCACCCTTTCTTTGCATCACAACAGGATGGCATGAATTGGATTTGCAACAACATTGTAAATAAGAAGATATAAACCACCGACACGACTGTACCAATCCTTCTTTTAACAATAAAGAAATACATCCATCTCTTTTATTTTTACAGAGGTTATTTTACTATTGCAAAGTGAATGTGATGTACCTTAATTCAATCCATAAATTCTCAAGTTAAAGAATATTGTCCCTTAAAGTTTAACAAATTGCTTTTTTTTAATTTACAATATATGTGAATTTGCTTTTAAGAAGTTGTCTCTTGACTTAAATTGGGTGTTTTTACATTTTACCCCAATGGGAATCAACTGTGTTTTCCTGTTTTTAATATAACAGAATCAAAGCATAGCCACAGTCTTAGTGGTGGAGTCAGTCAGGTCCTTAAACACTAACCAGGGAACTGTACAGAACTTATTTATTATCTGCATTATGTAAAGTTAGACATTTTAGAAATAAAAAGCACAAATGATTTGCTTACCAGTCTGTTTGTTTTTTGGCTCTCTGTCCTGCACCTGTGTGAAGTGTTTAAGTGTCAACATTATAAAAAAATCACTCTTGCCATTGCTCAGCTTATGGAACACCTCAGACTTTTTATTCAGGATATTATTGAATACATTTTGAAGAGTATCTGGTTCCCAGATGTACTGGCCCAAAGTGTAATGGAAGGAGGTCCTCAAAGCCCCCTCCTGCGGAGATCCTTGGCCATATCACACACCTTCTTGTTGACTATCCCTCCATACACTCCTCGTTTTCCCATCACAAACACCAGAGCCTTGGTTGTCATGGCAGCCGTGACAGCTAAACTCTTACTGCCTTTGGTCCTAAGATCGATAAATGGGATATCGGTCTCTGGGCCTGTCATATGGTCTCGTATCACTGTAACCTTCCGGCCTCCAACGGTGACCCCCTCGTGCAGTAGGCATCCTCTGTTTTTGCCCACAAGAGCATCCACTTCTGATGGGGAGATGGCTGCCAGGACACCCCCAGGCTTGGATGCCCATACAGCTTTGTTGTCAAAAAGGTCCACAATTGCTACATCCTCCACAAATGTCTCCTTCAGGGTGGCTTTTATGTAGTCCCTCCACGCTTCCATGTCCCGTCAATATAGCAGCAGAATGTCTTCTAATATATTGTTTTTGACAGATGTTTTGACTGCTTATCTCCAAAGCATTTTTTATATTGTTCGCAAAAGGCCAGTTCAGTGTTACCATAGCGATATAATCATTTGGTCAAGGAATTTCCATAGCAACATGCATGCCACATGTATGCAAATTTCATTGGTCTATGGCTTATAAAGATGCCTTGTTATTGCCATATATACTTGCAACATCGTCATCCTTGATTCTATGGAAAAGAAAGCTGATGTTATGTCCCTTTCACAGATAAACAGCTATTGCAATTAATATTATTTCAGGCTATTTAAAAAAGTACAGCAGCAGATGCATCTCTATCTGCATAAAATGTTCAGCATTGTCTCCCTGACAACCTACTAAATGTTTTAGACTGATTGCATGGTTTTCACTCGATTGTTTTGTGGCAGTGAACACGCTGTGTTTTATTGTTTAAAAATGTCCTGATTAGTCACTTTTTTAATTCATGGTAATGTCCATTTTTAGGAGTGAGTGCTCTGCAACTCAGGGAGCAGACAGATAGATAGAACTGCAGACAAACATGCAGATTTGCAAGAAGCTGAAAGACAGACAGACAGAGAGGCACAGACAGGCAGGAAACTGGCTGACGGACCAACAGACAGGTAGGCTGGCAGGAAGCAGGCAAGCTGAGTGAATGTGTCTTATGATTATTTGATTGACAGTTCTGGTCAACTAGTGATGGACGTTAATCCTTCTGTAGTCACTGCATTTATTTACAGACCGGGTAAATACTTTTTTAGGGGTAGTTCAAATCAATCAAGATTCTGTATCGGAATTTAAAAAGCTTTATTGTGACCTTACAAATAAAATATACCTTTCCAAAGTGCTTTTGAGACACCACAGATCACATCCAAGGATGGTATACTGTGTAGGTCATAATGAGGTTGAAGCTGCCATGTGTTGCCAACAGATGGCAGTATTGGACAGGCAAGTTAAACGCTCACAACATGTGGTTGGATTCTTGTGCAGAGAGATGGCTGGGGACACCATCACAAGCTGAAACATCACAGTAACATCCTCTTTAATCACACAGGAGCCAAGGATGACCTTGGTGGTGATGGCTGTGACAGAGGAGTCAGGGCAATCAGAGAAAAACACCTGTTCTGATTTTACACAGTCCTCCCCAACATAATCCCATATCTCCATTGAACAGCCCAATATACACAAGAAGGTTTGATGAAATTGCTATAAAAATTGGTAGAACTTTTAACCTGCCTTCTTATCTGGTTGTGTGCAGAAGAGAGACATCTGTCTTCCTTCTGTGATTAGAAGGCTTTAGCATACTGTTGCTGACTCTTGGCAATGGTCATCATGATTTTCTCCAACATGTGATCGAGTGGTGATGTCACACCTTTCAGAGAGAAAGGGTTGTCATGGTAACCTTCCCTTTTTCCCCCCAACTCCTCCCCTCCCTAACAACCACCATCCTCTCATCTTCTATTTCAGTTACGCTCCACACATGAGCACAAAACAGTATTAGCCACCCATACAGAGACTGCAATTCTCGACAGAAAAGCTTTTAAGTGAAGGGGACATTGCTGGTAAGAACAGAGGGAGAATGGTAGTGAATGTGAGGGCGTTTGTGTATTTTTATGTTCTTTGTGAAAAGTTAATCCCCCTTAAAGGAGATGAAAGACATGATGGTTTTTCAGAGAAATCATTCAGAGATTCTTGTCAACTTCTACATTTTATCCAGATTTATTAAGCAGTAAAGCAGCATCATTTTCCAGTGTGATCTCTGTTGCTGATTGTGAAATGCATTTGAGACCTTCTTAAAATGGATAGCATGGATATTTAGTCATTACTGTTAAAAGGCTGCGTGGCACATCAGGCTGAAGAGCAGACCTTTAAACGATTTGAGATGTGTGAATTCACGCACGCAAATAAAATAACCACCCCTCTCCCCTCAGGTGACAGAAATAATTTCAATGACACTGCAACTCTGACACTGCAACTCTGAGAACCAAGACAGCAACCATCAGCAATGACAACGGTCCACTATCTCACCTCTGGCGATCCTCATTCACTTACTAAACCCATTTTGACGCAGGCCAAGCCCATGACGCCGACCCTTGACCCATGGTGGGAGGAGGAGAACATGCAGGTGCATACCATCCTCATCATCATCATCTTCTGCGTGGTCTGTTTCCTGCTTTTAGTGGCCTTCTTTTACGCTTTCTGCTTCCGCTGCAACCTGGAGCCCTCCCCCAAGGACTGCCGGCCCGCCCGTGGCTGCAGTCTGGAGCGTGAGGATGCCACCTTCTGCCACAGCTCGTCCGACTGCCAGTCAGTCGGGAACGTGGTCTGACTGAAGGCGAGGACACGCCCACATGGACTCCCTAACATGAATAGATGAATTTTGTGCCATACATTTTGCCTCCTTCCTGTAACTGTCTGTAAATCATGAAAGATGATTCAAATATCAAGTCATCTTCCAGCATGTACGTCACTGTTTTCTTTAAATGATTTGTATTTTTCAACATGTATCACGCCAAATGAAAGACAATTTGTGAGCAGGTTGGGTATACGAGGCAATGCCACACGGGAGTCTCTGATTTCAAAAGGGGTTGATTGTGCTTGATACGTAGAGCTGGTTTATTATGCATAGAGCCAGTATTCTGCACTAGTTAGGAAATGCAGCTGTGTTAAGTTGCATTATATGGTCAAAGGTATGCGGACCCCCGACCATCAGACCTGTATGAGCTTGTTGGACATGATTGCTTTTTTGTACTAGTTACGCGCTTCAGCACTCAGCGCCCCCTTTCTGTGAGTTTGCGTGGTCTACCACTTTGCGGCCCGGCTGTTGTTCCTCCTAGATCAGGGGTGTCAAACCGCTTCCACGGAGGGCCGAGTGTCTGCAGGTTTATGGTTTTTCATATAAATTGGTTCCCAGTTCAGACCTAAACAACCAGGTGAGGGTAGAAACTAACCAACGAGTGACCTAATTAATCAATCAAGTACAAGGTGAGAGCGAAAACTTGCAGACACTCGGCCCTCCATGGAACCGGTTTGACAACCCGGTCCTAGATGCTTCCACTTCACAATTTTAGCACTTACTGTTGACCAGGGCAGATCTAGTAGGGCAGAAGTTTCATGAACTGACTTGTGAAAATCCTATGCCACTACAACATGTAAGTCCCTGAGCTCTTCATTATGTCCCATTGTACTGCCAGTGTTTGTCTATGGAGATTTCATGGATATGTGCTGAATTGTATGCACCTGTGAACAATGGGTGTGGCTGAAATACCTGAACTCATCATTTAGCAGGGGTGTCCACATACTTTTAGCCATATACTGTATGTCCAAATAACGTATTTTCTTCTCTAATGCTTCCTGCGGTACGTTAAACAAACATTTGTTGAACAGGGCATTAAACTGTAGGACCAAAAATGAATCTTGCCAGTGATTCTGCTGAAGTTCTCACTAATGTCAGCGATTTAAGTTACATGAAACATGTATTAATACTATTATCTCCAAGGAATAATTTCCCTCCTGGACATCAGTAATTCTTTCAGAACCCAAAAAGTCGACTGGACCAGATCAAAAATTTAACAAGCGTAGAAAGATCACTACCGATGCTAATGTTTTTTTTTTCAAATATATTTTACAAAATGTTCACCTGATCTTATGAAAGGCATATCAGGCATTAATTCAGATCCAAATAGGATCAAGGTCTGTCAACATTTTCTTTTATAGATTGTCATAGCTCCAAAGAAAAATACTATCTGTTGAATACATCACCTCTCTAACAATTTAGGGATACTGAATTTTATTTAATATATACACACATATACAGAAACGTGTATGTATTGTCGACTTAAAGTGAGCTCCCTGTTATTGGTCTGTATTCTTAGTGACTGTGTTGTATCCCAAATGTTATTGTGATGTACAGTATGTGTCTGGGGTATGATAATGTAGCGTACAGCATTTCTGGAGTATGTTAATGTAGTGGTCAGTATGTCTGGTGAATGATAATGTAGTGTACAGTTTGTGTCTGGAGTATGTCATCAAAGCAAGCTCTTTAACATTGACTCCAATTGCTTTAATCTACAGAGGACTGAAGGAAAATCATATTATTTTTTTGGGCCAGTCATCACTTTAACAGGAAGCTTTAGAATCAGGCTTAGAATAATGGTTTAGTTCAGTCATTATGGGTTAGGTTAAGGTTTGGCCTAAGTGTTATGTTAATGGGGCTGAGGTTAGGGATAGGTTAGGGTTAGGGGCTAGGTAAAATAATTATTTTTAAAGCTAAAAAATTGCCGGTCCTCACCTTAGTACTAAAGCCGACAGATGTGGGTACGCTTGTTAGTGCAGTGAACATGACTAATCTTTATACAAATAGAAATTAAACAATCGTCTGGCCTACCTTATTCATACAAATAACCATAACAGGAACATAAAGAAGGTAAAACAGCTCTGTGCAATAAAATAACATTTCATTGTTAAATGCTTCACAGCTTTGAAACAAGTGCTATACAACTATGAAAGATTGTTTTGAATACAATTATTAAAGCATTCAAATAATAACTATTAGGTTCTTTCTAAGTGGCTATGGTTATAATTTAGACCCATGCAGTTCATGACTCAGAGCACATGTATTTTTGACATTCTTCTCTGAGCAGTTAAAGTCACACACATTTAACTCCGGAGAAGCCAGCTGTGACTGAGAGTCCTGTAGACCGTTGTCATGGTAAAGAGCGTCTTTATAGGGAGAGACGGATGAAAGAGAGAGTGAAGTAATGGAAATGAAGACAAAAGAAGTGAGATGTGGGAGATAGATTGGAGGAGAGGAGAGAGAAAAAAAGAATACCAGAGTGATTAAAAAAAGTTAGTGTAAAATTTGATGTCCATCCCGTATTCTAGGTGAAGTCCGTAGTTATTGTAAATATCCACTATGTTTCTTCAATCGTTTTACATTACTGACACCTTCTAGAGATCCAACTAGGAACTAATGAGATCTCCATCTGATTAAGTGAGAATACACTTCACATTGTGTTCATCCTCTCCTGACAATGTCTGAACGATCTGAAACAAGGAGAGAGGGAGGGAAAATCAAGGTGAAAAGATAATTTATGTAGTTTTGGCAAGTAATTGAAGTAAAAGTTATGCTGAGCAAAGTTCAGATCCATTTCTAGTCCCGAAAAACTCTACCCACAAAAGGTTCTAACATTTTTTATGAAGGCTTTGAGTGAAAATAGTATGATGTTACCTACCATTAGATTTTGTAATAGCATAGCTGTTCCCATTTCAAATCCAAGGAATGCCCTGGTGCCATCTCTTGAGAAAGTATCATACCAGAGACAGAATAGATTACCAGTCTGTCCTGGTCTACCTGAGCTGAGGCCTTTCTGATGGTACTCAAACTGCAAGAGACAGAGACATTGAGAGAAATGACATGAACAAAGACAAGGACAAATCACAAAAAGAAAGGCATCTACTTGCATGTAGACACAAAGACACATAAACACACACACACACACGTATACTGTACAAGTACTGATAGAGTAGGTTGGTTTTAATGTACAGCTGTGGACATTAACGTTTCTGGGAGCAGATCAGAGGTATTCCTTTAATAAATTACTACTGTGTTTTGATAAAAACCTTTAGCGTTTATTGACTATAGCATTTATTTGAATGTACAATAGGGTAATGACTTTTAAAATTTTGTTCAGAAGAAATATTTCCTGTAGCACAAATGGATGAACTTTTGCCTATAAATGACTAAAATTAGGTATATTCCATTGAAATATTGAAAAAAGGTCACGCACAAACCATTTTAAAATTTTGTATAGGTACAGCTATATAAGCGAGGTGTTTAACTGTTCAAAGCGGGTACTTGAGTTTAAATTTGCTTAATTTGGTATCAACCCTTTATAATGTTGTATATATGTGACTCAAAGGTTGTGTTCAATTTTATATCTGCTTACAGTGAATTCAAAAAAGGCAAAAAAATTATAAATATTTTTATTTTAATCATTTTGTGCGTGAGTTTTTTTTAATCAAATCACCTTGAAACTAAGATTTTATCTAATCTTTAATGAAAGCTCATCCAAATATGATACAGGGAAATGAGTTTGTAAAAAGTCATCACACTAATGTACAAACCCAAAGTCCGAACCAGGAATAGCATGCGGACCTGCAAATTTACACAAAGATATGGCTTGTAAGTTAAAAAAATCTTACATACATACATGTACGTAAAAAGTTGAGCCGTTATTCTTTGATTGTCACAGAGTGCTTTGCAACTTGTTACAACTACAGCAGTATGGCGTTGTATAAACATTTGATTACAATATGTTTTAATCACATTGAGGGACAAAATATAGCCATTTAATTATTGTAGATACATGGACCATAGTCAGGAGAATCCATGTTGACTTCATATGTTGAATGACCTCTCCTTGAGGTAATGTATTGTTTGCTCACTGTAGTTACATGTTAATGCTGGTGACCCCTGACCTTGATGGTGCTTTTCCTTATGAAGATGAAATGGCTTCCCTTCAGGTCCTAGGTGGTGCTACTGAGCTGGATGTGCATCTCTCGACCCAGGCGAGGAAGCGAGAGAGAAAGAGAGAGATCAGTAAGATTGGTAACATCACACACACACACACACACACACACACATATATCAAACTGAAACATCCAACAGTTCATGACAGTGCACCAGGATCAATAGGAGCTGTTATTAATGTATCTTTCTTTAATCTCCTCATCTCATCCTTCTTCCTTTTCCTTCACTTTGTTGTTTACTCTCTCCTATCTTTGTCTACTCTGTCTCAATTATAGTTTCAATTTATTTCCGTTCAATGTGGCTTTACAGGTGGGGGGAATGTATAGTGTTTTGGACCAAACTCTGTGTTTTCTCTATTTTCTCTCCTTTTCCTCTCTTCCCTCTCTCTATGTACCTTGCCATTGTTCTCCAAGGCTGATACCGTGTGGACCTTGTCACCCTGGTGATCGTAGCATGGCATTTTATGACCCACTACCTCGACGACCATCATGCCTGAGGGGATCCCTGAATGACACAGGTGACATGTCGGACACACACACACACCAACATACACACACCCACACACACACACACACTTAGACACACCCACATCCTCTCCCCTCCCCACTTATCCAGTCTGACCTCTATGTGGTTTCCGTTGGAGGTGTCTTTGAGGTGATTGCTTTCCTCTGACTTCTTGGGTCATCACACTACCAAGGCTCTGCTGGAGTCAGAAAAACTCAGGTCATGGATAAAGAAACTCACCTTAAACATGGCGCTCAGGCTCTCCATCCTGTTTTCAATTCACACACAAACGCACAAGCACACACACACACACACACACACTCACACACACACAAAAACAATTGTGTTAGAGCTAATAGTTTGGCTTTACTTCAGTGCAATAACACTGTCTGGAGATAAACATGACTCAGTTTTCTATGGACACAAAAACCCATTTGTAGAGTTTTGGCAGAGAAGAGGTGCAGTCTGTCAAGGTCATTTGAGGTGTAATCCACTTTAGAAAAACACTAATTTGCCAATTAGTCTCAGTTAGCTGTACAAGAACCATATTAAAAGGGAATTAGCAGCTAAATATGTGCCTTTTGATATGCAATCAGTGAAGTGCTAATTTTGAAGTTCTTCCAAGTTTGAAATGCATCCCAGTTAATTGATGTTATTTTTAAAATGGTATTGTGATTTAGGTATGCTATTCCAGAAAACAGTGCAAACCAGGCAGGAGATTATATTAGACTGAATGCACATCAGTCATTCAGTATCATCAGAAGTCTAATGTGTGTTTGTGTGTGTGTATGTTCCCACTCAGGGGGGCATTTCACCTGTTCCTTCAGCTTCAGGCAGTGACACGCTTTGACCCCCAACGACCCCACCACTCTGTATCTGCAATGTTACTGTCTAAGAGTGAGGATAACAGAGTGAAACACATACACATCAAGCATGCAAACACACACCCTAAAGTGCACACAAACAAAAACAGAGTGGTGAGGTCCATATCGGTGGAGTTCACACTTTGGATCCCCGGAAACACTGTTGTAAACAACAGGAACGTTCGTAGTTATTCCCAATGACGTACTGGAAGGCCATGAGTTCCACGTCTACGTCAGTTGTATGGTTAGCATTATCATCGTCGGAATCTCAGGAAGACAGGGCCCACGTCAACACTCTCCACCTTCTGAAAGCCTGCCAGATGGTGAGGTTTCCATTAGAACATTTAAGAACAGTCATTCAGGACCTTCTGGCGGTTGCTATGGGGTTGCTTAACGAAACTATGCCGGTGCTAGCAATTTTCATCTTGCGGGGGTTTGTAGAATAAGCAGATGCTTCAATGATATTTTACTGAAGTTAAAAATGCCAATAAAAAGGAAAAACCAAAATGAGGGTTATATTTTTCTTGGGTTGATATTGGGTTGCTTTGGCAATTCTTGGGGTTGCTTAAGCAACCACAAGCCACCCACTAGCACTGCCCCTGCCAATGGATTAAAGATGATCTCAGTCGTACGCCATAACTATCCTACCAACACAACTGAGCATTGCTGACTGTCATTAATACTGTTGCATGCAAGCCAGTTACGCTCCCCTCTTCCCTCCAGAAAAAACTAATAAAATACGACAGACATCTTAAACTACAACACATTGAATTAATATAGTAATAACTGTTATTTTGGGAGTATGTTTTTCAGGCAGGGGGTGTATTCATTGTGATATATGGGAGCCTGGTGATACAAAACTCTGCTTTACAATTTTAATGATTCAGAGGTATACCCATATGAACCCCAGTTGATTATGCAATAGGTTATGTGTAATAACAAAATGGTAGATTGCTATGGTAGTGATTGCAAGGCACCTCTGGAAAGGCAAGAATGTCAGCTTTCAGCAGACAACCTGTTTACCCAGATAGGGCCTACTTTTCACAAAAAGCAGACTGAATTTAATTAAGTAACAGATGCACCCCAGATATGGGGTACTTACAAAAAGTTAAGTAATTTAGTTTATGTTCACTGAGCCTATAAGACTGTCCTTCGAGTGACGCCGACAGGGGACAACAACCGGTAAAGTTGTCCCGGGCCCAGACCTGGGGGGGCCATTTGGTTGGCTTGAATATAATTATTTATTAGTCAGTCAATCTTGGTATTTAGTACTATCGAGAAACATTCAATTTTGTCCTGGGCCGTGGGATTCCTGTCGGCGTTCCTGATCCTACCACACTAATTCAGTTCTTCTCGCCATAAAGCAACTGTTTCATCTGCAGATCCTGTAGAAGAAGAGTTTCAAAGCAACTTTCACCAACCAAGCCTTGAGCTGGGTTGGTAATGTAAAGTTGTCACCTGTCACTACCTGGTGGCTCTGCAGCTTGTTCCACGTGACAGTGATACTGTAGAAGAGGGCCATTTCTCACTAGATGACACAAGTTAAGGAGGTTTAACACTTTCCCTTCACTGTAAAAGGAGTTTGCTAACAAATCCCAGGCAGATTATATATGCTCAAAATATATACTTGAATCAAATATTCTACATTTCCAAATGAGCAGGAACAGAGTAACTACTACAATGTTGCGCATTGTTAAAAGCAGATGAAAACTCTAGATTATGTATGATTTATCAGGACATTTCTCTGTAACTCAGATTGATTTGACTGTTTTCAAGCAAAATAGAGGGACAACAGCACCTTTCTAACGGTGAGAAAATCAATAAGCAATCTCAGCTGTGATGGAAAAAATCATTCATATCAGAGAAGAATTCTGACATTGATTTATGTTCCACCCTAGCCGTTTGGTTACAAAGACTAGGGCAAGAAGTAATGAGTAAAGAGGTTTACCATAACAACACATTTTATTGTCACCTAAAGTGTCGGTTACCAACTTAACTAGAGAAAAATATCAAAATGATAATTTTAAGTAAATTAATATGAAAGCCCAATGTCTACAATGTCTCATCGGTCTTCTATAATTGTGAAGTTAACCCAGGGAACAAAAGCACAACTGAAAATGAGGTGTCAGGTAAAATCGAAGACGTGTAAAAATAGGTCTCTGACTGGCGCTTTGACATTCAACCCCTGACCCTGCCTATGCTCTTTCCACCCAAATGACCTCATTACTTTGACTTTAGTCTATTACTGTGAAACACAGGCCCTCTTGCCGTTACCATGCGTGTGTGTGCGTGTGTGTGCGTGTGTGTGCGTGTGTGTGCGTGTGTGTGTGCGTGTGTGTGTGTGTGTGTGTGTTGGGGGCATTCGGGGGGTCCTGTGCTCATCGGTTTGTCACGCCAAGGAGCAGCTGAATGTTTGGCCTCTGCTTCTGAGGCCTCAGTGCCAATGTCTGGACGGAGTAAACAGCTGTTCTCTCAGAACACATACACGCACACAGGGGATCAGATTTTTATTATCAGGGACACAGGAGGGCAGGGACGTAAACTCGTAGCCTTGTCCCCTCCTCCCTCCCATTCAGCCACTCGCCTCACCCCCTAGCCCTCTGGCTCTCACCCCTTGCCTCTGCAAAAATAACCCAGTGAGGTAAGTGCCCGGAGCATCCAAGGATCACTGGTATACCAACGGTTCCCTCATAGATAATAAGCATCACAGAGGGATAGGGAAGCATCCCCAACTCTGAGAGCAGAAACCACACAGCAGAAACCACACATCACCTTCCCTGCTGAACCTGGGAGAGCACAGAAAACCAGACAGGTAAGACTGACAGGCAAAGCAGGATCTGGGTTTGAGCCATGAAACCTTAAAAGGTGATTCTTCAAGTGGGCTGCCGACCAGCACAGTGCAGTGAGGAGGTGACAACCAACGATTGTGAAGACGGTCGTGTGTTAGAGGAAAGAATGGTGGTGTTTCTTTCTGTTGATTATCTATTTATATACCTACCAACCCATTCATTAAAGAGGGGTAGTGATTCAGTTGTTGGGTAAATTAAAAAATCTCTAAAGATCTAATCACAGGGACATTCTAAATTAAGATAGAGGGACTATATTAGACCTAAACACCAGTTACATATGGAGATTATTTCTTTTCTGTTTAGGTACCTAAAAATATTTATATGATGGATTAATTTGCATAACTATGCCTAATGTATGTGATCCAACTGTAATCTTCTATATATATATATTAATATGTATTAATTTATCCCATTTCCAAACCAGTACCTAACTACTGTACATTTCTTAATCTGTTCACTTCTTTATCTCTCTCCCACCAGAGAAAGATGATGCAATCAGGAAGCAATGACCTGGCCAAGAAGAGGATACAACAGGCCAGAGCTCTGTGCACAGAGGCCCGGGGAGGTAAGACCACAGAACTACCATATGTTTACTTACAACTCCATTCAATGCTATGACATTCAACCTGACAAACAGCAGAATGTTAATATCTGTCTGTCAATGCCTGTGATTGGTAGAACCTTTCTAGTTGCCAGGTTGATGGACACTTTCCAGATTAAAATAGTTCCTAGAGGAACCCTGAAATTTCCATATTTAACATTTTGAATAAACAAGTGTTGAGGTGTGCAGCCTATCAGATCGGAGGTGTGCCTTATTGGAGGCGCGGCTTTCATATAATTATTTTTGGCACTCCATTAGCAAATATGTAATTCTTATTGATTATGTTAAGTTTGTACTTAACATTTTTATGTTCCTTGAATATCTAGACAAAATAAAATATTCTCTAATGTAATATTTTTTTTTTTTTATTATTTTATCTTGTTGGTTACAGCTTCATTCCCCATTTACAATGTCATTTTGCTAGCTAGCCCAAATTGAGATTGCTGCACTGGTAATCAATATTGTTGTACCACAAGTCAATAAAAAAAATACTTATATATTTACTGTTCTGATTGCGTTGATTACTTTTGTGGTAAATGGCCAATAGAAAATCTGTATCTAGTGGCGTGTTGTGCTTAAAAACAGCTATTGAACGTGATATACTGACTATATATCAACTCTCTTCCTACCATGCTGCTTAATTATATGCTAATATATTCTGAACATTTATTACAATATTGATTTATTGCACAGAACAGCCATCTCCAAGCATGTGTTGATACTTCCAGCAGGGTTTGAATGTTTTATAAAACCAAGTAGTGTCAAAATCTACTTCATCATGCTGGTGATGGGGACTCCCTGTTTAGGAAATCTTGTCAACCATTGGGGAACATTGTTATAACATCAGTGTTATATGCTTCTCAGTGCCAATGGCCATTGATAGTTTAGTGTGGATCCAAAACATAGACCATCTGTAATGACTTCTTCTGTTCATAAACAGTCAGGCACTTCTCAATCGTTTTTCATGGTACCAGGTAGAGCTAGCAGTGAGATGTTTAGTCAGTCCTCAAACGGATGAATCATGTAGCAGGCTGTGACAATGCACACAATCTGTATCAGCCTCAAAAAGGTCATCCACACAGCTTCAATGAGAGCAAACCTTCTCAGCTTAGTGAAAGTGTCAGGCAGTTGGCAAATGGATGTTTGCTCTCAGTCGGTCTGGTAAAATACCTGGCCGACTGAGAACAAACATCTGTGGTAAAAGAAAGGTGGAATAAAATGTTAAAAAGTATGTAAACTTTTTCTCATACATTTCTTCGTGATAAAAGAAAACAAAAATCCGCTGAGCATTTTATCTTGTGACATTTACAGATGTCCCCGTGAAAGGATGTGCCCTGCAGATGTTGATCTGCAGTAGTGGAAAACAACAGTGGAAGCTTTACAAACAGTTTTGCTAAAGTTATCTGCAGATGTAATCTGTAATGATGTGCTATAATAGTGTCTGAGCAAATCACCTACCATGCTGTGGGAAGTCAGCTTTTTCAAGGTCTCTGGAACTTGCTGGTGGAAGGAATTCCTGTCCTTCACCATTTCGAGCATGTATTTGAACACGGCTCAAGTCATTGCAAACTCATGTAAATGTGTAGCATAAGCCGTATTGGCTCTGTCATCACAGCTCCGGTCTTCATTCGTAATACAATCAAGCATCAAAGCATTCTCCTTGGCTAAGACCACATGAGGTCTAAACCCAAGAAGCTCTAAAGCAGATCTCTGGAGTTAAAACTCTCAGCGGGCATTTTGTGTGGTTCTGTTTGTTTTCCAATGGTCTCTGCCAGCTACAGGCTTTGGCATCTGACCCATCCAACTCAGCAGAATGCAACGCGCACCACACCCCCGTGCCAGTGGGTTTTATACCAGGCACGTTGTAAGGCAACTCCTGTCGGTCCTCGCAATTAGTAAAAACCAGCAATTCACATAACCATTTTGTGATAGAGTGAGAGAAGGGGGAAAGAGTGAAAGATAAGACAGTTGAAATAAGAGCTACTTATTGCAAACATCCTATGTATATAGCCAGTTCCCCATGGAACTCCGCACCACAACAAAACATCGATACCCTTCTACTCTCAGGGCTATTCTAAAGCTGCAATAGATATAGTGGCACTGTAATACATTTGAGCCCATAGTAGTGAACCCAACACTAGGCTTTGTGGATTAGCTGAGTTTATGACTTCGGTCGGGTAAGTTGATTCTAAATCAATTATTTGGAGCTTGGAGAAACCAGAGACCTTAATCTCCCACATAAGTTCCAAAAGGCACCCTTCAGGGAGAAGGACCATGAGGCAACCCCTGTTGCCAGGGGGTTCTGTCTCTCTGCTAGGCCATCCACTGGGTTTCTGACTGACAGGGGTCGGCAGGTTGAGGTGCTGCTGCAAGTCTAAGATAAATCAGATTCTCCTCTCAGAGTCTTAGTGTCGTCTGTCTGTTTTCGTCTGTCAGTTCATGTCTTTCCTTACTTACTTCTTGTGTAGTAAGTGACGTGTTACCCCCCTATGATATAAAGCACTTCGAGAAAGGGTAATGGAATGCTTTATTTGTTGCGTATACGTGCATAAGGAGGTCTGAACTTGGGGAAGAAGATCAGTGTGCCCAAGGATGTGATGATGGAGGAGTTGAACCTTCTGTCCAACCGCGGTTCCCGCATGTTCCAGGACAGACAGAAAAGGGTGGAGCGCTTCACTCTGGAGAACCAAGTCAGCGACTCATACAGCAATGTAGGAATGCGTGCAGAGACACATACACACCGCCACACGCACGCACGCACGCACACACGCACACACACACGCACACACGGAGCACTGCCTCATGATGTTACAGAGGTATTCTTATTCAGAATACAATGTTCAATCAATGTTCTAAGAATACCTGTTTCCACTGAGCCATCCACACTGTTGGACCTACAGATCTGTATCGTCTCACGTGGGGTATTGCTCAAGCAGCTTGTTATCCTGTCGGATTTATGGTGTTTGAGCAGGCAGTGAAACCTTGGCTGTACCCTCTCACTTTCTGCTGTGCTCTAATGTTCCTCTTGAGTACCAGAAAGTGGAAAAGGCCACAGATGTGTGTTGACATTGGTCAAATGGTACATAGGCATAATGCATGCAAGTAATTGAGCACGTAGAATTGAGTGTCACGTCACTTAATGTAATGTAAGAACTAATCTTAGACTAGAGATGAATGGTTGACATGGATCTAACACAGAGCATTTCTGTGTCCCTTCTCAGGGCCTTACTGAGCCCATGTCTCACCAGGCCATTGAGGACACCAAGTGGGGGAAGGAGAACCAGGCACACATGGTGTCAGGCAAACACAGCCTCATTACCAGTCTACAGAAGACTATCGCCAAGAAGGGCAGCCCCAGCGTCATCGCCCCAGGTAACCATATCCAGACACAACGGAGAGGAGAGGCCCATGGTGTCCTGACCTGATGCTATGCTGTACTTTGAGAACTGAGCAGCTAGCTAAGACTTGTTTATTGTTCTGGGTTGACACCAAGTTTAGCACTTTGTTGTACCATGACCAACATCGTCTCATCGTCTAAGCCCAAAGAGCGCACACTGCCTGATTTAGAAACCTAACTGAACTTTGACCTCAGGCTATGGAGGCCCCCTGAAGGAGATCCCCTGTGAAAAGTTTAACATGACAACCAGATCCTACTGTTCTCCCTGGAGGGAAGCCTTAGGAAACAGTGAAGAACCTTCTTCCGTCCATTTTCAGCTCCCCCAACAGGCCTCACTACAACCGGCCAACTACAGATGTTTCAACAGGTGAGAGTTTACCTCACTACCTGACAGTGGGTCATGGCAATGTACCTAGCCAACTACAGTGATGAAAATCTGACAACACATGTAACCTGGGCGCACAGATGCCATTGCAATGCAAAATTCTCTGAAACATCACATGTGTAGCACTTTGAATTTTACTTTCATTTTCAGCCACCAGCTTCAAAAAGAGGCACAACATTAAATCTCTCTGGCTATACACGTAACGAGCACAGGCTTGTTTAGCAACTGCCAATCCTCCCATCCTCAAATAGAACTACAGATGGTGAAAGGATGCTATCAAATTAATATCACAATTATCTCTTAAATGATCTTCTCTTGGCGCCCATCCATGTTTCCACTCACTTGAAAAGTTACCCCACTTCTGACACACACCTCCCTTCAATCAGCTATTTTAAGTCGGTCTTTGGAAAGATCCTCCGGGAGCCTGGGTATCTTTCAGCTCCTTAAAGACTGATGGCGCACGAAGGGGCTCATCTTACCCAGTATGTCATCTCACAGATGAAGAAAGTCCCGGAACAAAGGCTTAACTTGGTCGGGTTGCTCTCCTGTCTACACAATTTAATTAGTCTATTGTCACCCTTGGGGTGCCCACATTTATGAAGGACACATATGCATTAGTTTGGAGTTTTACTCATACATCTTGAAGGCAGATTTGCCCTAAATGTTGATGTGTCTGGTTAATGTGAATGGAGAAGGCTGAGCTGACTGATATTAAGTTTCTTCAGTCTCTTCAATGGTTAGTGTAGGTGTTGTTAGGCTTAGGTAAAGGTTCAGGTCAGCGTTAGAGTTTAAGGTAGGGACAACCACTAACCTGGGTCAGCTTAGAACATTGCAGTTCAAAATAGCGGGGCACAAGGACTCTCAGGTGCTCTAGGAAATTTGCCCTTGAAAGAACTGGAGAACACAAGCACATATCTTGAAACGCATCCAGGGTCATTTGAGCGTCACATGACACCTAAAAGCTCCTACTTTAGACCCCTTATAGTAATTTGCAGTCAGCCTGGAATATACACTGCTGTGTGTTGAAAACATTGCATCCTTTTTAATTTTTTGTCAGGCCTAACTGTTGAGTGAGAAAGATCTGATACCAAGAAAATGTCTCTGAGGTTATGTAATCTAGGTTATACTGGGTCATTCCCTTAAATATACCATCATCAACTTGAAACCCATTCTCTCTCTCTCTCAGAGCGGCCAGGCCTTTCGGAGGCCCTGGCCAACAAAGCAGAAGGGTGGTGCCAGTGATAGGACTTGAGCAGTTGGACTCCCAGCACCTCCCTGGAACTACCTTGGATCGCATGTGCAAAAGGCCCAACTTCAACAGAGCCCCACGAGGATGGGCTCAAAACTACTCACCAGAATCAACAGAACTGTGATTGGCCCACTTCTCACCACCTTTAAAACTTCCTGTGTCCTCACAGGCTGAAAGACTGAAGCATTCATTTGCTCTTGCTAACTCACCTCATGCCTGGAAATACTGTTAGTCATGTTGATGTGTTTTACTGTTTAGACGTTATGATGTGTGGATAGAACTTGCCCCTCAAACAATCCATCTGTGGAATCAGTCCCATAGAGAATGTTTTACAACACAATGGTTTACTGATGAAAGCTCTGTGGCCAACTATAGACTCCTGAATAATTCAACAGTTTCTTGTAGGAGCAGAGCCCAGGGGTATATTCATACCACCAACAAATGTTTTCAGTTGCCAAAAAAGTACATATAGGACACCCAGGTAGGTCAATTTTCCATTTTTCTCAGAATGAATACCCTCCCAGGCCAATTAAGGAGAGACGTGTTGCTTTTCATCCTCTTTGGATCACTTCATCCCACTTCCCACCCCATTTCTGGCTCCAGCACTGTTCATAAAGGATTGGTGTGATTGCTTTAAATGTAAATGCATCTTGTTTTAATGGCATAATTTGACAAAATTCACAAAACATTTCAATAAACTGAGTTAACATTTTGTGGAAAATGAAAATTGTATCAAAACTTTAAACAATTACATAAGAATGAAAATCAACAGGTCTAAAAATGTCCTTTCAAGAGAGCAACGACGTAGGCTTTGCACAGTTCAACAATTCCTCCACTCTGTAGATCTGTCAATAAACAGATCTATTATTCATCACCATATAAAATACAGAAGCCCTTACAACTCAAGAATCCTCCTAGAACACTAAATTGAACGTACAGATATTATTTCAAATCTCAGTTGTACCATTAACAAAGTTTCACTGCTGAAATATAATGGTTAAACTGAGTGTGCAGGCATCCATTTTGTGACACGCTGAAGGACCACGGGACATAGTATGACACTGCCCTTGAAAGCAAATCTAGGGTCAGTTTTCAAAATGTCTCCCAATTGACTATAGCTATAATTTGGGGAGGTTAAGCTGATCCTAGACGTGTGCATGGACAACGCCTGCGCAGAGCAATTCTTTTGAGACCATAGTTGCTTGGCACAACAAACAACCACTACGGCATCTAGTCGCTGTGACGCGCAGCGTGGGCCCCCATGCGCTGAGGGTCCTGGGAAGGGTAGTGGATGTGTCCCGGGGGTCTCATGCCCATTGGAGGAGGAGGTGGGGGACCCATCGAACCCATATGGAACATAGGAGGACCAAAACCTAGAGAAGAACAAGCACAGGATACATTAAACCCGGTACTCGGCAGGGTCATCTAACTCAGGGTTAAGACATTAAACCCGGTACTCGGCAGGGTCATCTAACTCAGGGTTAAGACCTTAAACCCTGTACTCGGCAGGGTCATCTAACTCAGGGTTAAGACCTTAAACCCTGTACTCGGCAGGGTCGTCTAACTCAGGGTTAAGACATTAAACCCGGTACTCGACAGGGTCGTCTAACTCAGGGTTAAGACATTAAACCCGGTACTCGGCAGGGTCATCTAACTCAGGGTTAAGACATTAAACCCTGTACTCGGCAGGGTCATCTAACTCAGGGTTAAGACATTAAACCCGGTACTCGGCAGGGTCATCTAACTCAGGGTTAAGACATTAAACCCTGTACTCGGCAGGGTCATCTAACTCAGGGTTAAGACATTAAACCCGGTACTCGGCAGGGTCATCTAACTCAGGGTTAAGACATTAAACCCAGTACTCGACAGGGTCATCTAACTCAGGGTTAAGACATTAAACCCAGTACTCGGCCGGGTCAGCACGATGTGACAGCTAGCTCAGTGTCAGGACTGGTACCTGGAGGTAATGGGTTGATGCCAGGCGGAGGGGGTAGGGAGATGTTCATGACATTGGGGGAGGTGCCAGCCTCCAGGTTGAAGTAGTTAGCGGGAGTGTCTTCCTCCAGAGCAGGAGGCGGGGGGAGAGCTGGAGAAGAGGGATGAATAAAGTTACAACATACAGGCCGACAGCCTCACACAAACGCAGCCTCTCAAAAGCCCCCGCCATCACTCACCTCCGGGCAGACCAGGTACGGGATCCAGACGAGTTCCCATCTCACTGACACCATCCTTAATGGCCTCCTTCCCCCGGGCAGCCTGAGACCTGACCAGCCACCACACATCACAGTTCAGCCTTCTAAAGCACATTCAGACAGCCCCTTCTAAAGGGCAGCCGCCCATCTGGCTAGACAAGAAAAAGTACTTCCTGTTCCCCTCAACCTCTCACCTGCCCCACTTGACGGTGAGCCTGCGTCCGTTGATGATGAGCTTGTTGAAGGACTTCTCAGCAGCAAGCTCAGCAGCCTGTCGCGTGGCAAACTGAATGAAGGCACACTGCTGCCTCTGGACAATGGTGGTGGTCCGGATCTCCCCAAACTGATAGAAGTGATTCCTGAAGAACAGACAAAAAAAATGTAACACTGGACTTTCAAATTATGTGCCGATCTGCCAGAACACCATCCTGGTCCAACATTTCGAAGGGCCAAAAACATGTTTTTATTTTATTTATGTGATCGATATATCTAACGTCTTTCTCCTGTGGTATAAATCCACTACCTGAGCTCTGCGTCGGAGATGGTATCTCCCAGCCCCCCTACGTAGAGGGTGGTGATGGTCTTGTCCTCAGGCGTGTCCAGTCTGGGCATTGTGGAGGCCCGTTTCAGCAGCTTGTCAGCCACTGGGTCATTGATACCATAGTAACGATCCTTAATGTTCTGGTCTGCCAACGGATCGTCTGGGTCTGTGGGCTTCTCATGCCTGTGAGTGTGAGAAATAAAACAGTATGACAGGAGAGTCGTTGCCAGTCAAAGACTGTTGACTTCTTGCTCAACAGCGCACCCAAGTGAAAGGTCTGCTTCATTACATTACCAAACCCTAGGCAGACGCACCTGTAGGGACACTCCTCTCCTCTCTTGCACTCCCCCTTCACCCAGAAGGAGCAGATATGTGGTCTGTTCCTCTTGTAGTAGGGCGTGGTGCGCGCCAGCTTCAGCAGCATTTCACTGGAGCTGGGGGCCTTACCCAGGATACCCACTGGCCGCGTCCCGTCAGAGTTCCCTATCTGGGTACAGAGTCCAGGGGGATTAGGGTGCCTAATGTCAGAACATGGACACAGTAGGTTTATACTCCTCCATACATACTTCTCTCTCCATGTTCTGTGTGTAATACTCCTTGTTCACGTCAGACTTGGGCACGTCATCCTTGATGTCCAGCCCGGTGTCTCTGACCTGGATTGGCAAACCTGTGGACACCAGAGGAGTTCAAATCTGAAGGGCTTCTGGTTAAAGGGCATCTCTGTTAAAGACAAGGAGGTAGTGGCCGTGTGGGCAAGGCATCTACAGCACGACCACGACATACCGTACTCCAGGTCCAGTAGACATGTCTGACAGACGTTCTTCATTTTGCTGCAGGTCTGACACACCTCTGTCTTCTTGAAGCGCATCCTCGTTCCCGGACACCAGCGGAACACAGTGAATGGACGTGCACAAATCTGAGGGATGACAGGAAGAAAGGCGTTTTGATACAACAAAGACAAACGTCTTGGGAATTAGTCATTACACCGACAAGACAGATGGATGGAAATCTTACCTTGCATTCTTTGCCATACTTCTCTTTGGTCTGTCAAAGAAAACCAAAGCTAACATTAGCATTGAGCTGCAGAGTGCACTACCAATTCAACCACCTAAAACAGTCCCTCAAGTAGCACATGCCAACTAGTACTTAGCAAAAATATTTCATACAAAAGTTAATGCCTTCCTATAGTATACAGACTGATCTTTAAGTTTTTATTTACAATAAATTGGCACAAATGTCTATAAGTTGTTTATGGAGTAATGTGTAGATTAATGGCACAGAACAAATGCAATCAATTACAATGAAGTCTGTGACAACAACATGTGGAGAAAAGGAAGTGACATGAATACTTCTCAAAACCACTGTGTATATAAACTGTTTAACTACTCACCATGCGGATGTATGGGTTTTCTCCCAAACATGTCTGACACAAAATTGGGAAATCCTGGTGGAAGACAAAAAGGTTGAATAACAGTAAACAACACTACCTTAAAAATCATAACATCACTTAGCCCCGCGAATTAAACAGCCATTGGTTGTCTCGCCTCCAAAGCAATGCACACTCTGGTCTCATGTCAGTGGTTGTGAAGATTTACAAGACAGTGCTGCACGGTCTTTCCAAACCCATGTGATTATGGGGTTGATGAGCTGTGGCTCAAAGCAGCCTTTAACCTTTCAGTCAGAAGTTCACACCACAGACACAGTGTTTGAATACATTCCCAATGGAATAGTGCTGTCTCAGCGTCATTACGGCAACGCCAAACCAGGACTGAGGCGAGAGTGCATCATCATGGCACTGTCAACGTGGTTTCTGGGTTGCAACACAGAAAACGTGAGGAAAACCGCAGCTACTAACGTCAATTAAACAGTAGCAGAGATTCTCTTGTTTAACTTCTACAGAATTCACTTTTCTCACAAAAACAATGAAGTAGGGCGGCCCCTAATAAAAGCCGTTAGGCTGAATACGATTTCAAATAACATAGTAAATACTCATCATGAGGCTTATCCGAAACACATATTTTGAAGCTAATTGTTAGAGGAGTATTGTGATAGCACAAGAAGTTGTATGCATATAGCCTATTTAATATTGCCTATATTAAACAAGCCCTCATTCAGTAAATGTATGACAATAGTCAAGTGAGCAAGGGAATGATGTCTTCCACTGTCTCTTCAATGAGTAATCATATTGTGGCAGGAGAGACATTGACATTTTTCATCTTGTGAGAAGCTTCACTCTGAGCAGGGTACATTTTACAATTTGGTTTTATGATTAATGATAATGTTTGTACATTTGTATTGGATTAAAGGTTAAAATTTGGAGCATCTCACCTCAGCAGTTCTTCTGCTAGGAGAAAGTCTGACTGAAGAATCTAATAAACCTGCTTCAAGGCAGCCTTACTTTGGTGACACAGTGCTTCTGCATGTCTCAGTTGATTAACGGGCGTTCTTAAACTCCAACTCTTGTTCCTCTAGTTAAGCTGTTACACTACAAGGGCACTGCCGAATGACGATGAGAGCAAACATTTGAACCTTTCAGGATGTCAAAAAGTTGCAATCAGCTCTTAGATTAGGCCCAAACTATGGTCTCACTCAAACTAGACTGTCATCCAGGCATAAAAAATTTTTTAAAAAATCCAACAGGCCTAAATATGGGAGTCTCGATATATACCGTAATTGACAATAACCGTGATATAAAAATATACACATTAATATCATGTTAATAATAAACATATGAAATCGAATTTACTAGGCAAAACTGAAGATTTATTTTTCCAAGAAACCCTCTCGGTTTCTCAATACTTTATTCATGTCAGCTATAGACAAACGATGCATTGCTTAAACAAGGAGACTGGATCTGTGCAACGGTGTTGAAATCAACTTGTTAACCGCACAAGAACCCCAGGGACAGATCGACAAAGACGCACTGTTTTTGTAGCATTATTCACATAGAAGAAAGGATGTTAAATTTTTCCAAAAACGTATTCATGGACAGACAATGCATGCGCTCAAACTACGAGTCTGGACCTATACACTAGCATTTTAATTTGTGTCTTTTTGTAGCCTATTCACTATGTAAAAATGTTTTGTATTTTTCTAACTCCTCTGGGTTTTAGGCCTTGTGGATCTTTTGTTTATCAGTTCATTTGCTTGACTGTTCACTATCCATTAAGTGGAATTCTTTTTGTACGCTTTTAGTTTTTATTTGCACAGTTATCATTACAGATTCTCTCCTACACTCATATTTTGAGTGCAATTCAGTGGCCAAAAAGAAACACATTAAACAAAGTTGGAGAAGAATATGACCGATTGCCTTTTTTCCCCCAACATTTTCTACAGATACCAGAATATCATTACCATGTATTCTTTTGGCCACAAAAATAGCGTAGTGAAAATCTGATATTGTGACCGCCCTATGCTGAAATTGCATGCAGAAAAACAGTTTTTTTCATCCTAATAGCCCCTTGAGGCTTGTCTGGTCACAAGCTTTCTCCCAGCTCTTTGTTGGATCCTTACAATGCTGACTCCGACCATGTGAATGTTGGAAGAGTGACGGGACTTACAGGCCCCTAATTTACCACTTGTTAGAAGATGTGGTTTAAAAATCCATCTCCTTATCAAAAATCTCAATATATGCAGCTTCTGACATGAAGTCTTGGGTTTATGGACTCTTACCCAAGAGAGGGAAAGAAAATATGTGGGTTTGTGCGTATAGGTTGGTTTTGGGTTATAATCTAATACCAGGAAAAACAATAGTACATTTTAAGTCTAATTCAGTGACAGACTCATTCGTCCGATGGCGATGCAACAGACTTGGTCCGATGGCGATGCAACAGACTT